>JAXGGA010001855.1:10000-20000 GCA_038373865.1 Uloborus plumipes
CTGTTTTTGTGGTGTCTTTGACGAAATGTTTTGGGTTCATGTGTTTTATTATTCTGCATGGTGCGGGGGTCTTGTTTTGGGTGGATCTGCATTGAGTTTGGGGATGTTTGCGGTTGAAGGGGTGAATTTTGCTGTACTCTTGTAAGTCTGTTGATTTTGGGGGTGTTGTCGGGCGTTGGTCTTAGATTTTTGGTTTGCGTCGTTGGTGGTGCTTTGGATTGGGCGATTTGGTAGACTGGATAGCTTGTGGGTTTAGGTTTTTGTTCTGTATTTTTGGTTCTGTTGGTGGTTGGGACTTGGAAAATCGAGGGTCGTGTGGGGCGTTTTCCTGTCTGTGACGGGTTTTGATGTTGTATATTGGGTAGGCTGTGTTGTTTTGAATAGTTTTTTTTTTGAATGTTGGGGTGTTTTTCGGTGCGTGCGTCAGTTTTGAGGAAGCGATATTGGCGGTTTTTTGCGTGCTTTTTGAATTTGTGTGTCGGTGTTTTCGAATTTTCTTTTCGTTAGGAGATGTGGTGGTGGGTGGGGGATGGGTGGGATGGACTTGCGGAGTGTTGTTTGTTTTGTGGTTGATTGGGATTTGTTGAGTGTCGAGGCGTTGTGTGCGTTGATTGGGATGGTTTGGGAGAATTTGGATGGTAATTGTTCTTCGTTTGGTTTCTCTCTATTATTGTGAATGTTGCTGGGTTTATATTGTTTTTTTGTTGTTTTGGAATTTTTGTGATGTTCGGTGGGTTTGGTGTAGGTGTTTTGTTTGGCTGGTGTCTTTGTGTTTTTTTTCTCCTGTGGTATTGCGGTCGGAATCGTGTGCTTGTAGGTGTTCTGGGTTGGTTTGGTTGTTGTTATTTGGTGTGGTTCCTTGGTTTTCTGGGCACTCGTGGTTTAGTGTTGGTGGGTGTATGTTTTGGGTTAGGGTGAATGTGCGCGGGAATTTTTTTCCTGTGTTTTTTTTGTCAGTGTCGTTTTACTTCATTTGTCGTTGTTTGCGTGTTGATCGTTTGGTGTGTGTATTTCGTTGTTGTGTTGTGGTGTTGTGATTTCTTATTAGGTGATTTTTTCCCGAGTTTTATTACGTTTTTTTTAAAGTAGTTTCCTTTGTGTGACTCTTTTGCTTTTAGGAGAAATGATTGAGGTATGTGTTTGTCGATCGGGAGTGTGAATGCTCGGACGTGGTGGAATTGATGCTGTGTGTTGCTGGTTCTGTTGATGGTTATGGTTTTTTTGTCAGTAGTGTGATGTATGTTGAGTTGTTTTAAGATGTATATTTGTGGCTATATTTGTGCTAGTGGTGATGGGGGTGGTTTTGATTAGATCGATGGTGAAATGTCCGGTTCTTGTTTGGTTTTTTGTCTATTTTTAGCTTTTGTGTTGTTATTTGTGTTTGTTGGTTTTCTTTTAATGGATTGTTTGTGGGTAGTTAGAAATTTGTGTCGGGATCCTTCGATGTGCTTGGATCGGGTGTTTGCGACTTTGTTGTATTTTTTGCTTATTGGTTGTTTCTGATGTGTTCGGCCTTATGTTGAGACAAATTTGCATATTGCTATCCCATGACTTTTGTCACTTCAGTGTATATTAATATAATTATATTAATTCTATGTTAAAAATGCAAGGAAATGATATCATTTTCAGAGTTGTTAAAGAAGACTGAAAGCATAAACTCAGATATGTAGCTCATATTAACATCAGATCTGTAACGGCTTAAAAGTGAGTAATCGAAGGAGGGGGTAAATAACTTCCTTGACCTCCCCCCTTTTATTTTCTTGCATTTAGACCTAATTTAGACTTAGAATCCAATATTAATTTTTTTCTGCAAAAATTTTTTTTAATCAGGAAACTCCAACTTTAAATTAGCACTTTTTAAAATATTGGCTCATTAGCCGTTAACATTCTTCTGAAAAGACAAAGAGGTGAAAAGTTCAAACACAAAAACAATGATAGCAACTAGGGACACTTAGGGAGGTATTCCCCAATAAATATTAAAAAATGATCAAAACCGATTTTTTTTTCCTGGAGTTTTTTCGAAATTTTTTCACTTGTTCTAGAAAAAAAAAAACTTGGAAGAGCAGCACATAGCGTATGAGCCGCTATCGTAGATCTGCAATGATAAAATCTTCAGGGGGTTAGAGAAAATGAAGCACTCGATAAAAGCACTCAATTATATAAAATACGCTATATTTCATACTACTATGACATTTTAAAGTTTAAAATAACACATAATCGTTGTCTTTCTAAAACAAACACAAAGACACAAAATTATCAAACAGTGATAAACAATGGAGGCGGAGTATCCACAAAAATATAAATATACATTTAATATACATACTGATACTATATTATAAGAAAATTTAATTTAATTTTTAATTTTAATTACATCTGCGAATGTAATTGGAATAAAAATAAATGAAACGAGAAGTTCCTTTCCGGAAAATCTGCAATGCGGCTCGTTATTGATGACTTTTTAAATTTTCCCGGGGAAATAGACCCCCACCTACACCCACAACCAAACGTCTCTTCTTCAAATATTCTTCTTAATTTCCCATCTTCCTAGACCTTTAAAAGAAACTTGATGTTTAATATGAAGCTCCCCCCCCCCCACAAATAAAAATAATGGCTATGAAACTAGAAAAATTTAAAAAAAAAAAAGGAAGAGAGCCTGAGGGGGGGGGGGGAGGGAGCTATCTTCAAAAAGTGGCGGGTGATGGTGGGAAAACGGGGGTTATGTTTGGATTCAGTTTGTCACTTTCCATTAGAATCAAAAAGGTGGTGTCAAAAGCATTTAAAAAAAAAAAAACATTCTTCCTCTTTTCGGCCGCGCAGTATTATCAGACGCACGATCGAACCGACTAACCAAAGTACACTCAAAGGTTTTATGGCCGAAATCATGACAAGTAACTTCCTTCGACGAGCGGAAAAATGATAGCAGGCAGAAGATTAACACGTTAAGTGCCACGTCAGTCACCACCAACAGGCACAAAGCTTTCTATTCAGACTGCGTCAGTCATCGTTTGACTGACAATAAACTTTCCACTCTAACTACTGTTTCATTGGTAACTGCAACAATATTATTCAAAAATGAAATTAATTAATTACATTACTAATAAATTGCAATCGTTTCGATAATGTACTTAAATTGTTTGTCGGAAACTTCGATGGATTTAGTGGAATTTTTTAAACAAAAAAACTTTCCTTCAATACCTTCGCACTGCCCGCATGGTTCTGATTGAGAGTTTTCCATGAATGCTAATGGCGTTTAATGAGTTAAACACAGTTGAAACGAAAAATACATACGACAAATGATATATATATATATATATATATATACAGTCGACGCTCGATATAACGACCGCCTTCGTCCTACAGAAAACGGTCTTTATAACGAGGGGTCGCTATAAGAGGTAAAACATAGAGTATATTGGGATACAAATGGGGTTTTTCTCACCGGTCGTTATATTAGGATGGTCTTTGTAACGAGTGGTCGTTATAACGAGCGTCGACTGTATATATATATATATATATATTTTTTTTTTTTTTTTTTTTTGTTATTTTGAAGCTATGCCTCTTATGGGACGTTGCGATACCGGAGTCAATTGGGGGGAGGGAGTGAAGGAGGAGACATTATAAAACCGTTTCTGTTGGTCTAGCGCAGTGGTTCTCAACGGGGGCGTTACCGCCCCCCGGTGGACGGTAGGAAGATGCTGAGGGGCGGTGAACATATTTTGGGCAGTAGGGGGGCGGTGGATATGTTTTGGGCGGTAAGGGGGCGGTGGGTTTATTTCGAAATGTGTTTGCTAGGGCATGTTTTGAGCGGAAGTGGGAGGAGGAAATCCTCTTCTCTTACTTCTCCAAGGATGGCTTTAAAATTTATTTTCTGACGATAGCTCAGTCCTGAACTCTGATGCTTCTCTTTACGTTCTCAAAGATCAGTGGCACAGCTTAGGTAGGGGGGGGAGGGTGTTTGGGGTCATACCGATCTCAATAAAGCAACAAAATTATTTGTAGAAACAACATGCAAGGACCAAAAATTACGTGTTTCACACCCTCACCCCCGACACCCCCCCCCCCCCACACATGAAAAATTTCAGGCTGTATAATGCCAAATATTGACTAAAATTCGCCAATAGCAGTTCAATTTCCAAAAATTTTTTTAAAGTCGGTCCTCACTTTAATAGTGCAACAGTCTAAAATAGCCTAAAATTGTGTCCTTATGAATTCCATTTGGAAAATTGTTAGAGGACGAGGCAGGAACCCCCCCTCCCACCCCTCACCTAACTTACATAGCCAAAACTCCTTTAACTGAAATAACCACACATAGCTTACAATTTTGTTTTTAGACAATTCTTTTAAAGCGCTCTCGAAACCTTCATTCTCAAACACAGCCTAATGATTTAAAAAAAATGATTACTAGAGGGAATCTTGAACTACCAACCTCCTCTTTCAACAAACGTGTCCAAAGGGTCATTCCACGTCAAATCAACCACAAAAATGGGATTTTAACACCCACCATCTCGGATTTTGATGAAACTTGGTATGCTTCCTTCCTTTGTGGTCATAAGCAACCCCCTAAATTTTTTTCTTTCTATCTCGATGTGTTTTGATTTTATAGCCTGTTGAAACTTTGCAATTTTACATTTTTTGTCATTTTCGAGACACGTAAACTGAGCTGATGTTGTTTATGAAAAAAAATTGTACCTGGGTAACTAATGGTTTAATCTTTTTAAATTTTTTTACAGAAAATGTGAAGACTTTGAGCATGTAAATAAAAAATACTACAATAGTCTTAGTCTATATGAATTTTTTTAAAAAAATTTCAAAATTGAAAATTTTGAATTTTTTTTGTCAAAAAAAGGCTTTGTCAAAATTTTAAATTTCGACATGAGGGTCGTCTTTAAAAATCATAATTTTTTTTTACATGATCATGAATATGTACTCTAATTTATCCCACAAAAATTGTTTTGGGTATTTGAGGGATTCTACCCCCCCCCCCTTCTTATTCTAGAAGAGAAAAACATAAAACATCATACAAAAGAGCTCTTCCTCCTTATTTAAAAACAGAATTGTCATCAATTACAACAAAAATTTAAACATGAAGTATGTTGAATATTCAACTCAAACTCATAACAATTAATGTTAAAGATTTTTTTTTCAGTTGAAATAGTTTAAACTGGAGGAATTCTGGAAATACGATATCATGAAATTTAATACTTCGATACAACAATTGACTCATACTGATTACTAGATTGTAGTGAGACAACTTTAAAATTAAAAGTTCAGCTTGACACTAATCCACTGATTATACTATTTCTAGCACTTCCTGGATCCCCCCCCCCATGTTTGAAAAAAAAAGTTACTGTGAGACATTTTTTCAATTACTTATACTTCTGTGCAAAGAAAAATTCATCGTTCTCTTTCTTAAAATGACAGTTAATGCTCTACAAAAGTTAATGGATCAATGTTTCTAGTTTTAATTATTCTCAGCATTTTTTTTTTTTTTTTGCTACAATAAATAGTTTTTACTTTTGTTAGTAATTAAAATTTTTGTGGTTTTGTATTTATTTTAGTTTATGGTTATCTCGTAATGAACTGTATATCACATACTGAAAATTTAAGACAACATGAAAATGAAATTTTCATACAATTGTAATTTATAACTAAGCAATTTACCCAAAATATTATAAATACCGGCTCATAATTCTTATATTCCTTCCTTCTACATGTGCCTGTTTTTCATTTCCCTTTCCACTGAGAGCATACATTCATTAGAAAAGGTGTATGTCCTTCCAGTTGTATGTGGTGGTTCTACAACACTGAGTACATGAGGAAATGGAATTCCACAAATATCAACAGAACTAGGCCAGTTAAATGAATGGGAAGGTCCACTTGGATGTAAAAATTTAACTAGAAGGTCTCCTTCGTCTTTGTCGACTTCAGACACCATTCCAAAATACCATAGATTGTCATAAATACATGCAATGAAGCATCCAGGGTATAAAGTATCCATATTTAGAAAAAATTGCGGATTATTTTTTGAATTAAAAGTAAGAGCAGGTTCTTCATCATTACTTGCGTTATTATTATAGTGAAAATCAATTTATGACATTCACTTGCAGTTAATTTTCCGACACTGCATATAGCTACATCCATACTAAATCATTTTTTAAAACACAATCTAGTTGAAAACACAAGTAAAATTCTATATCTGTTCAGCAATGATTTCTCTAAGCAACTAAGCAAAGGGCAGACTGAAATACAAATTCAAAGATAGACACTTGCAGCTCTGAACTTGTTTCATTCATCTAATGAAGTATCAAACTAAAACCTGGTTTTGTTTATTTAACTCTGAACCAATGATATAAAACAGAAAAGGTTTGATTTAACTTTGCTTTATTATTATTATGAGTTCAAAATGATTGGAATCATGAAAAGAACTTTACAATTAAAAGGCTTTGCAACAATCTCTTTTCCCCCTAAAGATGTTCTATTTTCTTAAGTGTTTCATATTTTCACTGCTTGATCCCTTTCATTCTTAAAAAAAAAAAAAAAATCTGTGATCATAAATGGCTCCTAATAAACTTGCATTTGTACAAATGACATTTGCCTGTCATCCCCCTAATTTTATGGGTGTTTTTCTAGCTCATAAAAGGGATCAGCTGTCATCTCATGCCAGCTGATCTGCAAGCTGTATGGTTTATACTTAGTAAGTTGTTTATATTATGGCAGTGAGATTGAGAACTGCTTTTGTGTAAATTAGTTATTTTTCTTGACTCCTCCCCATCTGCTGCATTCATTTTATCAATATCAGTACCTTGTTTTAAGTCATTTTTATTTTGAAGCAATCTCTTCAATTTATTGCACTTTTTGAAGCACACTTACTTAGACCTTCAACTGTGAATGAGGCATTAAAGCCTGAAAAAAAAAAAAAAAAAAACTGGACAAAAGTAGTTTCTTCCAAGTACATATTTATTTGCTTTTGAATTTTCATTAAAAAAAAACTTAAATCTATATAAGAGGAGACAAATATATGATTAGGCTTGTCATTAAAGCCAGAAGAAAAAAATCTGTATAAAGGCCTGGTTTTCAAAATAATAAAAAAAAAAGTTCATGGAATAAAAGATGTGCATGTATACTAATTTGATCTTACTTTGCTATGAGTGAAGGAAAGGTAATTTACTTAATTAAAATAATATTACCAAAAAGTTGGTCATTAATTTTTAAGGGATCTAAAATGTTATTTTAAGAAAAAGAAAGATAAATTTTTCTTTGTACAGAAGTAAAAGTAATTGAAAAAATATCTCACAGTAACATTTTTTCTCACACATAGGCGGAGGGGGGGGGGGATCCAGAAAGTGCTAGAAATTGTATAATCAGTGGATTAGTGTGGATTATGAGCCGGTATTTATAACATTTTGGGTAAATTGCTTAGTTATAAATTACAATTGTATGAAAATTTCATTTTCATGTTGTCTTAAATTTTCAATAATTTTCAGTTCATTACGAGATAACCATAAACTAAAATAAATACAAAACCACAAAAATTTTAATTACTGAAAAAAGTAAAAACTATTTATTATAGCAAAAAAAGATTTTCTGAGGATGATTAAAACTATAAACATTGATCCATTAAATTTTGTAGAGCATTAACTATCATTTTAAGAAAAAGAACGATGAATTTTTCTAACATTTTTTTTTCAAACATGGGGGGGAGGGGGATCCAGAAAGTGCTAGAAATAGTATAATCAGTGGATTAGTGTCAAGCTAAACTTTTAATTTTAAAGTTGTCTTACTACAATCTGGTAATCTGTATGAGTCAATTGTTGTATGGAAGTATTAAATTTCATGATATCGTATTTCCGGAATTCCTCCAGTTTAAACTATTTCAACTGAAAAAAAATCTTTAACATTAATTTTTATGAATTTGAGTTCAATATTCAATGTACTTCATGTTTAAATTTTTGTTGTAATTGATGACAATTCTGTTTTTAAATAGGAGGAAGAGCTTATTTGTATGATGTTTTACGTTTTTCTCTTCTAGAATAAGAAGGGGGGGGGGGGGTAGAATCCCTCAAATACCCAAAACAATTTTTGTGGGATAAATTAGAGTACATATTCATGATCATGTAAAAAAAAATTATGATTTTTAAAGACGACCCTCATGTGGAAATTTAAAATTTTGACAAAGCCTTTTTTTGACAAAAAAAATTCAAAATTTTCAATTTTGAAATTTTTTTTAAAAAATTCATATAGACTAAGACTATTGTACCATTTTTTATTTACATGCTCAAAGTCTTCACATTTTCTGTAAAAAAATTTAAAAAGATTAAACCATTAGTTACCCAGGTACAATTTTTTTTCATAAACAACATCAGCTCAGTTTACGTGTCTCGAAAATGACAAAAAATGTAAAATCGCAAAGTTTCAACAGGCTATAAAATCAAAACGCATCGAGATAGAAAGAAAAAAAAAATTAGGGAGTTGCTTATGACCACAAAGGAAGGAAGTATACCAAGTTTCATCAAAATCCAAGATGGTGGGTGTTGGGGTGTGGTTGAACTGACATGGAATCACCCCAAACCGAGTTTAAAATTGCGCTTTTAGGAGGTTAGTTTCTAAATAATTCTAGAAAGCCACCTGACTTGACCGACATTTTGTATTGTTAGCGCATCGCCCTATAACAGCACCAGAATACAATGAAAAAAAAAATCCGTAGAAAACTCCCCCAACCTTTACCATTCCCTCAACATCAACAAAAATAGTTTAAACTTAGGTTTTTATGACTTCAATTTCAGAAAACACCGGAAGGAGCTCTGACCCTTTAACATGACTAAAATTAAACTTATTTTTGAATATAATGCCTTCAATTGTGAACAAAAAAAAATGAGAGAGATGTTTCCCTTGTTACCGTATTTTTCGCCGTGTAAGACGCACTTATTTCCCAAAAATGGGAGGGAAAAAGTGCATGCGTCTTATACGGCAAATAAAAAAGCCCAGATTTTTCTAGATTTGCCTCCTTTAAAATTGGGTGCGTCTTATATGCCGGTGCGTCTTATACGGCGAAAAATACGGTACTCAAAAATAATTTATCTGAATTGAAGTTATCTTGAAATTCACAATCTTAACTTATTTCATTTTTTTTCCTCCAATTAAAACTTGCAAGTCTTCGTCCCACCTGTGAGAAAAATCGAAGGTCCGGCTTTGTTATTGCCCATCAACAGTAAAGTGCAATATCCGTAGTTAATATATGAGGGATGCGTATTAGGGTGTCCCGAAAAAATCGAATTTCTACAAAGCACTTAGTCTTAGTGCGGAAAATTTGTGACTACCCAACATTAAATACTGGGCAAAATTTCTTGACTCTGAGTTAATGCCTTCTGCTCTGGCAAGAGGCTTGAAGTTTGGAGATTTTTGGAAAAAATCGAAAAAAGAGGAAATTTACAAAATATTTTAAAATCCTCAGAATGTTAAGTCTTAGTGCTGAAAATTTGTGACTTCCTAACACTAATTACTGAGAAAAATTTCGTGACTCTGAGTTAATACCTTCTGCTCTGGCAAGAGGCTTGGATTTTAGAAATTTTTAGTAAAAAAATCAAAAAAAGAGAAAATTTACAATTTAGTGTAATAGGTCACTGTAGTGTTAGAAGGTGGGCATAAAATTTGTGTGCTGTCCGTACGTACAGAGGTTGAGCTGATCTTAAGTGAGGGTCTCGAAGTGAAGGGCTGCCCGCGAGGGTCATCTTGACGGTGAATGGGCAGGTAATGAACCCACTATGTTGTGGATCAGAGCTATATTTCGTGAGTGGTAGGGTAGGTCGGAACGAGTTGGCATTTTGACGCAGTAGGTGTGGTTACATGTGAGAGGGTGGGGTTGGTGGATGTTTTTGGTAACTTTGGTGGGCTGTGAGTTTCTGGGGAGGGGTGGTTGTTGCTGGTTGGTTTGGGTGTTTTTTTTGGGGCTGGTGTTGTTTGCGGTGGATGCTGGGGAGACGTGTTTTGGGCGTGGGAGGAG
>JAXGGA010001855.1:25000-137997 GCA_038373865.1 Uloborus plumipes
CTTGCTAACGTTACTACCAAAGATGGTCTAAAGTAAAGATGGCTTAAGGTTTCAATTTTGAAAAAAGGTAGCATAAATAATTTTAATTATGAAAAAAGTAATGGAGGGAATTTTAAAACTTCGTAATTTTCTATATTTTCCAAAAATTACAATATTTTAATTCAATTTGAAAATTTCTACTTGTTTTACAGTAATAGCGAAAAAAAAACTTGGGGGGGGGGGGGCTAAGCTTGATTATATGGGCCCCCTCCGAAATAAAAACCTATATACGCTACTGTAATCTCGCATCAAGTTATCATGTAAGTGTGCATCAGCTACAAGTGTTTTTTAAATGATAATTTTACAAAATTTAGATAATTAATTGTATATAAAAATTTAGGACGCATTATATATTTTTAATACTTACAAAAACCCATGGAAAAAAACAATGTTGAGAGAAATCTTTAGTATATACTTTTTAACTTAAAACACATATGTCTTACAAAGTTAGTGCAATCTGTGAAACTAAGCAATTCAGTATTAAAATGCCAGAGGCTACAAAGTGCAAATAAAGTGCCTTAAATATAATTGTTCTAGATTTCTTGAAAACAATTAAATAAATCTTTGAAACTCTTTGAAAAGTGCTGCAACTTTATTTTTTATCAAATGCATTAAGAATCAATTGCCCTTATGGCCGAGATGTTACTCTTCTGTTTTTTAATATTCACACCATTTCCTTTAAATCATTCAATGCATTTTATTTCTATTGATCATTTTACATTTAATTCAGTGTTATGTTAGTCGGTAGATTGGAGCGACGGTCCAACACTAACTTTATATCGAAAGCCAATGTCGGTTTTCTTTTTTCCTCCCAAGCTCTTTTTCCTTGTTTGTCACCGATGTATAGAACCACAAGCACAAGCAATTTTTATTTTAATTGATTTTAATTTGCAAAAGAATATATAACTTTTAAAAGGTATTGTTTGACTATTTTTCTCCTGTTATTTTTGTTGTCTTAGTTACCCTTTATAAAACCTCAAAATGCAGAATTTTAGATTTATTTTCCAAATTTTTCCCGAGAGAGAAACTCCCTACCCCTGAATTTCCAACTATTCTATACTTTATAAAAAATAGTCATTGCATCATTCTCCTCATACTCATCCGTCTCCAAGATCAATAGAAATGAATGAAGTAAAAATAAATAAAGACAGTATGAAGTGCAAAAAAAAAAGGGGGGGGGGGCAAGTGCTTTTGAAACAGCGAAAATAAAGGACAAAAATAGCCTGTTTTGTCTACAACAAAGTTTTAGGGACTACAAAAGGGGCCCTATATCTAAAATAGCTTAGGGCGATATTCGGTTTAAATCTGACCCTGAATATAGGATTTTATTTTGTCACACTGTTTTTAATTCACAGCACCTATTTATTGAGTTGTATTCATAAGCAATTTATTTCTTTTCAAACTTTAAGAGGGGCGGCATTTTGCCTTTTTGTCCGGGGCGGCAAAACTGCTAGGGCCGCCCCTGTACATAGTACACAAAAGGTTCGTCATCGCCACCTTTGCTTCGATTTTGGAAGGGGTTCGTAATGGAAAAAAGGTTGAGAACAGCAGGTCTAGCGTGTCCAATTCTGAAAGTTTGCTGTTCTTAAGTGCATTCAATATATTTTTTAGAGCGTTGAATTGAATAAAATAAGTTTCAACTTAATAAGACTTACCGTTTCGAAGATAATTGAATTTCAGTTAATCTTAAATACTTATTTTTCTTAATTTCTTGAATTTTTAAATACTTCTAGGTGTATTTTACAAATATGCTTTACTTAAAACTTGCATTTTTTGTAATTTGGCTTCTGAAAAAACCTTTTTAAATGAACGTGAAAGTCTTCCAGTAGGAGGAAATTTCCGCAATCTCTTTCTCTTATTGCGAGGTGCTTTGTTTTGATAAAAGAAAAAAACTTAAAAACCCGATTAACCCATAGAATAACATAAGCTTATTATTTCTCAAAGTTTTTTCCTTTTGTGTGTGTGCGTGTCTGACAACGTCATAACTTCTTCAATCATTCATCAAACTTCAATATTTTTCAAGAAAATATTTTTAGGAGGGCAGGGCGGTATGCCATAACTTTCTCAATACGTTATCAAGCCTCATAACTTAGGCAACGTTTAAAAAAGAAAATTCCCCACTGTCAGCAAAAAATGACGAAAAAAATTTACATTTATAATTTTTTTCGAAAAATAACAATTAAAAAAGGCAGATTTTTAAATTAACGCTGTCGAGAATAAATGCTTTACATTGGTCACAGAGGTCGAAATTAGTATTAGTCAGTTAGGTGCCAATGGCACCTGATATTTTTTTCTTAGTTGCCAAAATAATTTCCTTGGTTGCAATTTCCAAATTAGGTTGATTAGGTGCATAAATTTTGTTAAGATTTATATAAATTATATAATAGGCATGAAAATTCGAATTTTAAGGATCTCAAATACGAATGCTATGTGGCTATTACTATATTGGAATTTAATAAAAAGAATACCCCTTTACTCCCCCCCCCCCCGAATACCCCCTCTCTTTCTCTAAAAAAAAAAAGAAAAGAATGATTATATTTTTTTGCTAATAAACTTGGTTGTATTTTACCTTTTTTCTGCAGTCTTCACTTTTCAATAATTTTCTACACTGGGTTTGGGTTTTATACGACTAAGTTTTTTTTCTTTGATGTTGAATTATTCTTTGAGGATCAATTGTTAATTTTTTTACAAATATAATAAACATGTGAACATATTTTTTCACTTGAAACACCCAGAATGGCATTCAGAGGGGAAAGGAAGGGCTAAAAACAGATTTTTAATAAAATGTTTTTATATTTTTATTTTTCTTCATATTTTGATACAAATTTTCAAGTACTGTTGAGCTAAAAATATGGACATGTTAAATAAATGCTCAACATAAAACAGATTGAAGAATATTATACATGACAGCAGAAGTTTTGGACTGCAAGAACCAATTTTGATTCGAACTTTTTTTGCGGGGGGGCGCTTAAAAGACAAGGGGTGCAAAAAATATCCTTGTATTTTAGTAAAATAGGCTTTGCACGTAATGAAATTTAAGAAATTATTAGAAGAGGTACAAACGAGAAACAGATGATAAAAGATTGCTGCACAACTGCAATGAACTAAGCCTTTTTCCCACGTGCAACATAAGAAATCGGACAAAAACCAATTAATCTACAGCGTTTTTTTGTATAATTGCCATTAATTGTTGCACTCAAACAGTAAAAAAAAATCTCAGAAGCATCGATTACGGCGATTTAATTAAAAATTGCATAAGAAAATCAGATTGAGCATTAAAAAAAGTCAAACTGCAAAATTTCAGCGCAAAACACGTCAAAGTCATCAATTATATCAATGTGTGATGAGAGATAATTCTTTTACTAAGCAGTTTAAACTTTCAAAAAAGCTTGAACAGTTGGAGATTTTTTTCTTTTGTATGTGTTTGGTGTTTGCCAAACCTTTATCTCTACCTGCAGCTCTGTTGACATGAAGTGCGATGAGTCAATCTCCATTAACCAGTACAGAATAGCGATTTCCAGGAGAGGGAGGGGAAGAAAGGATTAAGGGGAAACGGGTGCAAAAGGAACAAAAGGCACAGCATGTGCTGGTGATGTCTTTGGGGGGAGGAAAGGGGAGATACTGGTTATCCTGCCCAGGGCTGATTCTGCCATAATAGCAGGACGCTTTTCTGCTGCTATTGTGAGGTTGATGTTCTGAAAACTAACCTTGAGGGGGGTGGCAAAGGGCAGGGAAGCAAAAGTTAGGCGTCAAAGTGACGACCAGTTTCAAAATCGCGGTCGTCAAAACGAAATTTAAAGTTGCAAAATACGACTAACGACCGCTAATTTCGAGCACTGATTGGTCAGCTAATTTTACGATGTTCAAGGTGTATATTTCATTCAGCTATGTTATAAATACTAGTTAATGTTGTTCTAAACATCTTCGGCATAACTTTAATTTCGAATTTCTAAGCCGATTATTGTTTTCAAATTAAATATATTCAGAGTTACGGTTAAGAAATAAGAACTGAACGCCAAGCAGAGGAAAAATCATTTTTTTCAGAACCGTTTTGCCCTTCAAGTCTACGTCAGGTTAAATCGAGGACCAAAATATTAAGTCCATAAAGGAAAAAAGGCATAGGGAGGAAAAATGCGATTTGCACATTTGTTTCATACTCTTAGGGCGGAATTCAGGGGAAACGCTCATGCACACGCAAATTATTGCGTGCTTTTGCGCAAAAGCGCAGAATTGGCCCTTTGACGCAAACATAATTTTACAAGAATACGAAAACCCGAAAAATTGCGTGTGCAACGCACTTTTGCAGATGCAGCGTTTCACCTGCATTCCACCCTCAAGCCATTCGCATTTTATTTTTGCATTATATCGGTAATCACTTTTGAAGCTTCGTTCTGCGCAAGACGGCAGAATAAGAGCTTGAAGTACCAATTATTTATAAAACAACTTAAAAATTCATGGTAACCCAGCTTAAACAATTTTGAGATTTTATGTTTTTGGTTTCTGAGCTATCTGCGAGACAAATTTTATGGCTGCAAGTACATCCACACGTCGCGACGTGAAAAACACACTATTTAAGCAAACTTTCTTTTATAATAAGTAGAATAGGAGTCGGATAAGTAATGTTACAAAAATTATAAACCAATCTAGCTCAGAAAAAAAAAACAAGCTTTATCAAAGCCGAAAGCATTTGAAATGAGTTACAAACAAATAGGATACATACTGTCTAGTGTGAAGTTTAAGTCTTTTTTCTTTAACACAAAGTATAAAATTATAACACACACACATTTATGCATTATTATAACAACGCGTGCGGTTTCAGGCTAAAGAAATTTTAAGTTCTTTGAGACGTTTTTGAGCAAAATTTTTTTTTTTTTTTTTTCAAACTTTGAACAATTCATCGGAACTATTTCGCTTTTTGGACAGCAGCCAGTTGGAGAAAAGCTACATTATACAAACAAATGCGCCAAGATATGTTTTTCAGCTTCGTCGGCAGAATAGGTCAACGCCTCACAGAAGCTAGATAATCATCTTTATTTTGAGGCTCTCTTTTCACAATCAAGTTCATCTCTAAAAAATAATTCGAAAAGAAATTTCTATACTATACATTTGGCGATAAAGCAGGGAGAAATTCAATTGTAGAAAAAAAAGAAAGAAAAAAATCTAGAGTTAATGAATTTTTATCTTTAATTTAAACCGTAATGTGAATTTTATATCCTAAATTTAAATGTGTAATGAAGCAAAGTTCGTATATTTATTTTGCTTACAAAAAGTAGAAACATTTACTTTAGCGAAAAATTCACGCAAATACTAACCAGGAAAGTACGCGATCATGGAATAATGAATTTTTTTTTAATGAGTACCAATCGAAAGAGCATTGTAAAACATGTTTCTGGACGCACGCGTTTTTGCTCTCGCGCCCCCGTTATCGAAATATAAGGTCCTAAAGTCAGCTAATTTTTTTTGAAAAATCGCCAATTTTAGCGAGTTATAATGAAACTGGAAGCTGCGGTGCGATTACACTATTTGCGTCCAACGGAAAACTTGATTCCCATTTTTGGTCATCTGCAAAGCTTTTGAAAGACGGCTTTACAAAAATCTTTTACTTTACCTGTGCGAGTTAAAGCAGAAAGTTACTATCAAGCCTATGACATGGAAAGCAGAGAGCTTTTTAAAGAGGAAAAACAATTTTAAACAACACATCAAAATTAAATTTTATCGTACTATTTGCGATTAAAGCAGGTCCCTTGTTTAAGGGGAGTCCCCCTTGTTAAGGGTCCCTTGTCAAAAGGAGGTGACAACTGAACCTCCTGTTTTTTTTTAATTATTTTTTTTAAGTGTTCGTACAATTCTGTAGTATGGGGGGGGGGTATATTTAGGGTTTTTAATTGTAAAAATTGCAAATATAAATTTTTTCAAACCACTTTTCTTTTGGTGGGTCCCCTATAACTCAAAGTGAGTTCCCCTAAACATTTTTGTCAATTGCATCACTGGGTATGTAAGAATGGTCTTTCAAAAAAAAAAAAAAAATGCTCAAAATTTAATGAAAATGTGTTCAAATAAAAAAATCAAACAGGAATGAGGTGTTTTCTCTGAGATATTTCGAAAAAAAAAAATGTTCGCTCGAATCGAACTTGCTCCTTCAAAAGTTATAAGTGAGGACAGGGGGAAAAATTGGAAATTCGAAATTGAATGAAATATTATTCAAATCAAAAAGTCGAGTATGGGAGTGTATTGTCCTCACTGAGATCTTTCGATTAAAAAAAAAATCGAATCGGACTATGCACTCAAAAGTTATTGCGGGGGGGGGGGGGCAGAAAAACTGACCAATAGACAGACTGACAGGTACACAGTTTCCGCAGCTCAAAACCCAACTTTCCTATTTTAAATTTTTCTGTGTATTTAATTATTTTTATTAAGTTGTGCTTTTTCTTCGCTTGAGCGGTTTTTTTTTTTTTTTTTTTCAGTGCATCAGGCCTTCTTTCATGATTTTTTTTCACCTATTTTCTACTTTTACAGAGCTAAAACTTGTATTGATTTACAATTTTGTTAGTCTTTTCCTACCCGTTGAACATATAGCAGAACTAAGTAAAAGTTATTCTAGTGTTTTTAAACAGTACGAAATTAACATGCAATATGTTTTACATTTACGTTACAGAGACTTTTCGCTACAGTGACCAATTTGTTTGAACGGCAGGGGTTTTTACAATGAATGCCGACTCTATTAGTATATTTTAAGAATGGAAATAATTATTTCCCTCTACCATTGATGTAATTTCCGACGTGGATATAATTTTGCAGCTATTGATATTTACTAATTCGTTTTCTTTTAAAAATTATTTATTTTTTCTCGATTTCAATTTTAAAAAAGATAAATGTTTTTGCCAAGAGTTGGCAGATAGTGAAACTTCTTGTATCGATTTTTTTTTTCAATAAGAACTGATATCATAATCCATGACAATTTAATTTCTACCCCAAAGATTTTTTCTTTCATTTTTTGTACATGAGGTCATATTAGCTGCTTTTCATACTTATTTAATTATCCTGAATTATTCATTTAGAAACACGTGCAATATATTTTAAAGTATCATAATTAATACATACAACTTGGTTCAGTAAAAAAACTTCAAATAACTAAAATTCTAAAATGTATTGTTATCAATCGTAAAAAAATAAAACTTTAACTTCTTTGTAAAGTTTTCGCTCCTCTGGATAAAGCTCTCTGCTTTCCACATCATAGTCTGGACCAGCATTCTTTATTTTAGCTCATACAAGTAAAGGGTTAACGTAAAACATCTTACTTTCTTTGCAAATGATCAAACATGGAAACTATGCGATGCCAAGCAAGCAGCGCAAGGGAGAATCAGGAGCTAGCTTCAATTTCTTGCCGAGTCTTCAAATTTGGCTCATTTTCGGCCGACTTTAAGACCCCTTATCTCGAAAACGAGGGGACGAGGGCACTTGATCTTTGGGTCAAAGACATGTCTCAGTATGCTCTTTCGAATGGTACCATTTTTAACTTTTTTCATTATTACTTAATAGACCTCAAGATTTGGAAAATTTTCAAGTGGCCAGTGGCCACTAGACTCAAAAAACTTGGTGGCCACCAGTTTTACCGAGTTTTGAAAATACCACTCTAGTACGAGAATGGGGGGGGGGGGGGGAATATAAATTTGTCTCTTTAAATGTTTTAAGTATGTTTTATTTAAAATTCTTGATGGGAACTATCAAACATTATAAAGGTGCTAATACTAAAGTAATGCTAACAAAAAATATAAATTATATCAATCATGGAGTTACACAAGAAGTATTGCGTACCTAGAACTTCCAAGGTAATTAGTTACGAGTTCTAAAGTACCACTGACTGTGGCCTCTAGGAATCAATCTACTTTTACACATCTCAATACTTCAAAAACAGTTATTAGTAATTAAAAAAATATATGCATAACTGTTTTATAAATACAAATGCTCTGAAAATTTAATTTGAGAAATGTACACTGTTGAGCATGTTTCAAAATGATAAAATTCAACAGCTTTGATTTTTCACTATCTGTAACTATATTAATGATTCAAACAATAATTTTGAATAGCTAAATTATAAAATAACTATTTCAGTCAAAAAGTTGAGGAAGTAGCAAAACTTCATAGTATTCAACCATATATTGTTCAATACATTTTTAAATTGCAATTATATTAAAAACATAGCTTATTAATGAACAATTGAAATTTTCAATTAATCATTAGTTTGCGAAAATAGCAATGTTTCAAATTAATTCTTCAATGTATTGTAAGCAGGAATGTAGGTCAAAAATATTTTTCCTTTAAATAAATTTTCCCTCATATATTTGATATATCCCCCTAATTTTTCTCTTTATAAAATTCATTTAATCAGTTAGAGTACAGAAAAGACCTTGAAAGCATTGATTAGATGCAATAAGAGCAGCAGATTTTTTTATCCTTTCAAAGGGTTGCAATTTGTAAAGTGAAAAACCAAATAATTCTTTTCCAGAAATTTATTTTATGAAATTTCAATTATTGCATTATATACTAAATTTATAGTAACATGGGTGCAACAAGGATTTTATAACGTTATTCCTTGGGTAGTGATATTGGACTAAGGACCACCAAACAACTTATTACTAATCTATTAAACTAAGCTACTTTTCCCTGTTATATGGATTGTAATTTTAACATTAGCTTTGTGTTTAACTTTAAAATTTTCACCCTGATTGTGCACCTGGTGTTGCAAGAGTATCTGCTTAGAACAAAAACCTCTTTGAAAAAAAAAAAAAGCTTTGGTTTTATTAATGCATTCAAATATACTAAATTGTATATATCAAGATATTTTCTGATTACCGTATTTTCGGGTAGATAAGCCGCACCACCGTATACGCCGCAGTTCGCAAAATTCGGGAGAAAAAAAATGCGTTTCATCAGATACGCCGCATCGGCGTATAAGCCGCATAAAACTTTGTCAAAAATTCAATCTGCGAGAACCTACACCTACGCTGTATACTGGAATTGACATCGTTCAAAAACAATGACAAAGAATTAGTAACATTGATTTGAAAACAGTGTTTCAATATTATAAATAAATAAAACGTTGCAACATTTTGGCAATAACTGCACTTTATAGTAACCCTGTTCTGCTCCAGTTGGTTTCTACTGCAACCCTACTTCCTATCCTCACGGCAACGTTTTTCTTAAAAAATAATTTAAATTATTTGTTCTTCGTTTGGATTCGTTGGTTATGGTTGATGTTTTTTTTTTTCTTAATTTATTCCACTTCCTTATCGGTTGATGTTTTTTTTTTCTTAATTTATTCTACTTCCTTATCGGTTGATGTTTTTTTTTTCTTAATTTATTCCACTTCCTTATCGGATCTAGGAGAATAAAATAACATCTAAATAAGCAGAAATGCTATCACCATTTTCAAAATAGATCTTTTCAAGGGCGTTGCAGTTCTGGTTTTCGATGTCAGACTCTAATTTGTTTTGTTTTTAAGCAAAAACTAAACATAACATGAACTTTGAAAAAAAAAAAAAACTTTTACATCGTATAAGCCGCAGGAGTTAAAATTCGGCTTTTAAACACGTATAAGCCGCGGCTTATCTACGCGAAAATGCGGTACTTCCTTTTTGTATTGTAAAAAACGTGTCAGATGCAGATAGAATTGAGATATTTGGATTGGTAAAACATTGCAGTCTGTTTCTATGAAAAGAATTGGACATTATAATTGCTAACTTTCTCTTTCAGTAAAGCAATAGTTATTTTTTACTCCGAGGTCCAATGTCCACTCGTATTTCCGGTCAAAAAACGATCTTCCCCGATCCCCCCCCCCCCCCCACGCAACTTCTTTCCTAGAAAATTGTGTCAAGCAAGGGGTTCTTTGTTGGAGGAAATAGGAGCCTGCTCTCCCCCCAGCATGGGGAGAAATGGAAACCTGTTTCCACCTACCCACAGCAACTCCAGACAAACTTCTTCCCCAGTTTTTCCCCTTTGTTTGATGAAGGGCAATTCTAAACAATACATTGTCTTCTCCCATTTCTTTCGGGAGCCTTATTGTACTGATGCATCTCTGGACTGGTGTGGATTTCTTTTCTTGGAATCTAAAATAAAAATAGCAAAAAAAAAAAGGTGGCGACTGTTGAAATTTTTTGGGGTCGACACTTTTGAAAACTAGGTCGCCACGTGGCGAGTGGCGACCGTAAATCTTGACCTTTACTACTTAAGTCAAGTACTTTCCTGGTAAGATGCAAAATTATACGAATTGGATAGATTTCCAAAATATTTTATTGGGAGCCGGGATAAATAAAAATAAAAGATTGTTTTTTTTGTGAAACAAAACATATAAACCACAGCTAGACCCCCCCCCCCCCCCCAAGGGTAAAGACACGTAACTTCAGAGCCCACTCTAGTCACTCAATATATTAGTTTTACTTACCATTTATATAAACTACTATTTAACTGCAAAATTTTAAAAGTTCTCTGGAATAGTTCCATATATGGTTAGAGGCACTAGTCCGCAGTTCATTCATACAAAATAAATGAAACAAATGACTTCGTGTAGGTTAGAGATTTTGAAAAAAAGAACCTATCTTTGATTTGTATTAAAATTTCCAAGTTCCATAAGAACTTACCCGATGCGTTATTCTCAGGGCCACACAGGTAGTTATCAAAATAATGGAAACACTTGAGATTCATAAGAAAAATCTACCGTTCATCGCAAAATAAGCAATCAATTGTTCTTTAACTTTAGTCATACAAAATATAGACTTCACCGGACATTTCCACATTGAAATTAAATCACCCATGCATTTGGGGGCGACAAAAAGGGGGGTCGGAAGAAAAACCGCTTTTTGACCGTAACTCTTTGAAAATAGCTCGGAATAAGCTATAAATTTCAGTAATTAATTAGCATACTATGTATAATTAGTACAAATTTTTATGAACGTACCACTCTTACTTCCGAAGATATGAAACATTTTTTTTTTTTTAACGGCAATTTTATTTGAAGGGTTTTTGCTTATAACACGCAGAGTTTTTGATCAAACCAGGGGTGCCCTACCCATCCCCCCCAAGCTCAATGGCGCAAATTCCCCACCAAAAATTTTCACAACCGTCTTGTGCTTTTTATTTTTTATTTTTAACCCTCTTTTTTTTAATATTATTTATTTATTTTTTTAAATATTATTTATTTATTTTTAAATTATAACTATTATTTTTTTACATCTTATTATTTTTTTTTTAAGTTTGAATTATGGGCAGAATAGAGTCGTATTTTTTCCCTTCGAGACATTCCAAGCACACGCACACACAAAAATAAATACAAAAATAAATAAATAAAAATAATAATAATAAAGAAATAATTAAATTAAAAAATAAATTAACTAATTTAAATAAATAAATAAATTAGTTTTAAAAATCCCCCCCAAAAATGTTGATTGCGCAACTTGCGCCATAATCCCCCTTTGTGGGCACCCCTGGATCAAACCTTATCAAAACTTTAGAAAAGATGACAAAATACAAGAGAAAGAACATACTAAAACGGTAAATAAAAATATTAAAAATCCGATGAGATATGAATGTTAAAAGGAAATAATTTTTCACGGCGCATGCGCAAACGACAGAGATTTATAACAACAAAAATATTGTACCCTGATTTATACTGCATCTTATAAAAAGAGTTCCAGTTGAATATCATGAAAATTGAAAAAGATATCAGCGATCTAGTGAGCTGTATTTCATTCATTCGTAGACAATACATAAATAGTGAGAGACTGTCCACAAAGAGCTATTTTTAAATTAAAGGTTATTGCGTCATCGTTCAAAACCAACGTTTCAGGGAGTGTCCGGATACTTTTGGCCACCTACGTAAAGGTCTTTTTGGCCGAATAGGCGAAATGTGACTTTTATGCCGAATATGAATTTTCAAACTGTATACAATTTAACATTGAAAAAAATGCTCGATTGTCACCACACTATTTCTGGACAACCCCTTGCCATTTATGTATTGTCTGCGAATGAATGAATTACAGCTCACTAGATCGCTGATATCTTTTTCATTTTTTACGATATTCAACTAAAACTTTTTTCATAAGATGCAGTATAAACCAGGCTACAATGTTTTGGTAGTTATAAATTTCTGTCGTTCGCGCAAGCGCCGTGAAAAATTATTTCCTTTTAACGTTCATATCTCATCGGATTTTTAAGATCTTTATTTACTGTTTTAGTATGTTCTTTCTCTTGTATTTTGTCATCTTTCCTGAAGTTTTAATAAGGTTTGATCAAAAACTCTGCGTGCTATGAGCAAAAACCCTTCAAATAAAATTGCCGTTTTTTAAAAAATGTTTCATATATTCGGAAGTAAAAGTGGTACGTTCATAAAAATTTGTACAGTAATTATACATAGTATGCTAATTAATTACTGAAATTTATAGCTTGTTCCGAGCTATTTTCGAAGAGTTATGGTCAAAAAGCGGTTTTTCTTCCGACCCCCCTTCTTGTCATCCCACAAATGTATGGGTGATTTAATTTCAATGTGGAAATGTCCAGTGAAGTCTGCATTTTGTATGAATAAAGTTAAAGAACAATTGAATGCTTATTTTGCAATGAACGGTAGATTTTTCTTATGAATCTCAAGTGTTTCCATTATTTTGATAACTACCTGTATATATATAGATATATATTACTAGTAGAGTAGCCGAACGGCGATGTCCGTACTAGGAATTTAAAAAAAGTCACTTGAATAAAAAGGAACAAATGAGAAATTTGTTCTAAAAATGGTTGTACATAAAGAAAGAATGATGTATTTTATGATACAACTTTCATTGAAATATTACTTTTCACCTCTGGCAGTTATTTTGTACTTCCAAAAAAATCTGGAAAATTTTCACCTTAAAAAATTATGGGGCAAAGTGAAAAACAATATTTTTGTTATGAAAAAGTTTCTATTCGCCATTTAACCGTAATTTTCATCAAATGAATGCGGAACTAAACGAAAACAATAATTATTAATGAAAAATAACCGAATACGTAAATAAATGAACAAATGAATGAATAAATATGTGAGAAAAATTAAATAAATGAATAAATAGAGTATGAATAAGAAAATGAGTTAATGAATGAATAAATTTGTAAAAAATTAAGTAAAAGAATGTAAATACATTAATAAATGAAGAAATACGTACGTGATTTAATGAATAAATGAATAAGTAAACGAAATGAACTATTGCACTTGACAAATTACATTGAACATTTAAAATCAAAAAATGCCAAACATAAACTAAATAAGAACTGCACTGGACATCAGTAAACCTCAATTAAAAGTTTGAATGATAATGACAAAAATTTTATCATTTTATAATAACAAAAAAATGTTTCGAAAAACCACGCATATTACAATAAAGGTATCAAATTTTGAAAATGGCTTGTATAATTTTTTTCGTTGATCCTTGGAGCTACTTATTTTTTGACAGGAATCAACTATATGTCTAAGAGTTCAGCTAAAATATTGCTAGATAGGTGGCGCTACAAACTGAGAAAATATTTTACCATTTCCCTTTGCCCCATTCTCCTACACATAATATAATCTGAAGGAAATCTGTGTAATGTGTGCATAAATTGTAATTTATAATAATAACCATTAAATTATATTGTCATAAAATCTCACGCTGAAATTTTCACTTTAAAAGATTTTTATAAAATGAAATTATTAATAATCAATTGAGGTAGAAATAACACTTGAATGAAAAAATTAAAATAAAAACAATAATTTAATGTTTTTATGACTTCGTCGTTTCTTCACAATTTTGTAAAATGGAATGTTACTATTTTTACCCAGATAATGAATGAAATGAAATCCGCCCCCCCCCCCTTGCTCCCACACACACGGATCTGATGTAAAATTATCTTTTTCTACAACTCAATTGCTCACTCACCCTTTAAAAATACAGTTAAAGTTACTTTGCAATAAAAATATTTTGCCAAATAAAAAATAAATAAATTGTGAAAATAAAAAATAAAATAAATAGATGTTTGGTAGCATATATTAAAATAACCTCCCACTTTGAAAACAAATGAAATATTTACAAGATGCAAAACGATGAAATCTCAAGCACTACATGCAATTTTAGGTGAAGCACCTGCTTCATTGAACGTGACCGTGCGGAAAGATTCCAAAAATACGCTTTTACTAAATGAGTTACGATCAGGGCCGCGCCGTGCCAATGTGCAAAGCCGTGCGGCGCACGGGGGCGCCAGAGCGTAAAAGGCGTCGAGCTCTACCGACCAAAAAAGATCCGAACAAAAAAAAAATTTATTTCAAAATTAAAGTTGAAAATATAATTGAACTTTTCAAAAAACGAACTCGGGAAACGAACGGCGATGAAATTACATTGCTCAATGAGACAAGCAATCTGTCTCGCTGCCCATTCATAAATGAAAAATTATTACCTTGTTTTGTCTAAACAAGCTATTCAAAAGCTTAATCTTTTACACTGGAAAAACGGAATGTTAATGCATACATCAGCACTTTTCTTGCGAAAGAGGCGCCGTGTAAGCTACTTCAGCATGTCTAAGTTTATAAGCAAAACAGTCCAAGCAAATCTTCTGCTCTTCAATAGGTTTCTTCCTTCCATTGAATTAATACTACGTTAGATTTTCTCTAGTGCAATGCATTTTAGTATTTTAACAATTGTTCGTGGGGGATTCGTCTGCTTTGTGTTAACGTACATAAAAAAATACGGTAAGCATATTTGCATGTTATTTACTTGTGCGTAATATTTACATGTTGTAGACAACAGTTTAGGTAAACTTTTCAGTTTCAAAAAGGAACAATTTGACCATAATCATGCGATTATCTCCTCTTTGCTTCAAACACTAGTTTTTTCATTAAAAAAAAGACCTTTGGACAATGCCATTCGTATTTCATATTAAATTTAATGCCTTTTTACGAATCCGGATTTTATTGGTTTTCCGGGAAAGATTTCAGTTTCTGATTTTGAGGGGAATATTTATACTTCAATTCAGAAGTATAATCAGTATCCTGTTGTCATATTTTGACAGACAAAAAAGTGTGATTAATTACTTATCAAATGCAAATTCGAGAGATATTTATAGCTACATTAACTTTGATGTTTAAAATATTTCTTTTTTCCCAAACACAATGGTGTATTCAAGGAGCTATTGAATTCGAAATAACTTTGAGATATGAAGTAAAAATGTATATTGTATTCCAAAATTAAATATTTGTCATGATCCGATTTTTGGCTACATGAAAAACAGAACGTTACGCTCGATAGGAATTTAAGTGAATCTGAAAACTTTTTAAGAGTAGTATTTGAAGAGTAGTAGTTTGGTTTTATAAGCAATAGTTCAAATTCAGAGTTATTGTTTTATGTTTCTAGTTAAATGTTTAACGATATTTTTAATCACTTAAATTGTTAAATGTTATTAATATTTTATTTTCAATGTCAAGATTTTCACATTTCAGCTTACAAATGTTTCTGTTTATGACTTTTTATTATATACTGATTGGGCACAATAGAAAAGTCTCATCCTTTCCACTGGTGTTAGAGCACTTGACAGTAGGTTTCGTATAACTCATGTCAAAAACGTTGTTTTGTTTTTACCCCCCAATTTGTTGAGTTATTTGCAGAAATAAAGTCGTGTGTGTGTCTTCTCGCACGTGCAGATTTTTTTATAATTAGTATTGACTTTTAGCCAGCTTCACACTTTTTAAATTTCGTAATTATTTATTTTCGGTAAAATGATGAAGTCTATTTGGGGCACGGTAATGAAGAAGTGTTATTTGAAATAGAATATTAGTTTGAAATGATTGAGAGTTGACTGCTATTCTTAAAAAACAGGCCCGTTGTTGTAGGGGGGGGGGGGCTTTGAGAAATCAATATATTAACAGTTGGCGTGGTTTTTGTTCACCGATAAAATTTTCACCCTTTGACCCCGCCCCAAGGACAACTTTAAAGTAACGAGCCTGTCTATATGTAATTTTAGAGCATTTTTTATCTCCCAATAGAAATATATATATTTTTTTTTAATTGCGAACTTTTTTTATACTAAAAGAATACACAGATCTAGTTTCACACACCCATTGCATGTTTTCCTTATAAAAAAAAATTAATAAATGCACATCGAAATAAGACTCTAATAAGAAAAAGATCATCAGGCAAAGCGATCTTGGAGATTACGCTAAAACTGTTTGTTGAACTATTTACTCGTTGATTGCGTTACATGAACAATTTGAATTTGGCACAAAAGAAATTTTAGTGATGTACTTTTTTTAAATTCAACTATTGAAAAACATATTATTTTAGTTTGAGCTTCTAAAATTTAATATTCTTTTTATTCAAACGCTTATAACGAAATAAATATTTCGGGATATTTAAAAAGACCTACTGCTTAAAAAATAGAACAAAAATTGGGAATAATCATTTTGAAAAAAAATGAAAATATAATGTTATGCGTGAAGGAGTTTTTCGACATTTGGAAGTACTTTTTAAGTGGGGGGGGGGGCATTACAAATTACAGCAGTAGGTGACACTAGAGCTTGGAACGCCACCAAGTATTCCTGAAATAAAGAGTAACATTTCAAGCAGTGATTTTCTTTCAGTAACCATTTTTTTAAATCTAAAAAAGTATGTTTCAATAAATGTGTTTCAGTTCGATAAAACACAAGTTGTTCACGCTTTTTTTTTCTTAAAAAAAAAAGTTGTACGCGAAACTTATTTTTTCTAAATTATATTTGTGTATAAAACATCACTGCTGGTGTTAACTATCGAACGCTACTGCATAAGGCCCTCAGAAAACATTTGCACGAGGGCGCCGATCAGGCTTGGCGCGGCCCTGGTTACGATAGCAAAAATACATCTCAGTAAAAGTTTCTTTAATGTAGTGTTCAAAAGCCAACTTTTCTTTACAAAGAAAAAAAAGGCAAAAGGAAAGTTCTTTTTCGGGATTAAAAGAATTTTTGCGAAAAACATCAAATATTTGGTGTTACAAAAAAAAAACAGAAAAATTAGTGAAAATGAGTATTCAGCAGCTATGTCAGGCGTTTTTTTTGTTGTACCTATTGTGCTTCGGGAAAAAATGGTGCAGAATCGTACATCAATTAATTTTAGCAGCAAGTTTATACAACTTCGACGCATTGGAGCAAAATTAACATCCTCTGAGATAAAAATTGGTTCTCGTTCTTTAGTCACTACTCGAACGCAATATTCAAAGTTCTAACACCCCCTGGCATGGATGGAGAACTAAGAACAACGGGCGCCATCTATTGAAGAGAAAGTGAAAATGTATCCGATTAATTGAAAACACATTTTCAAATGGGAGCTTTCCTTAATGGTTTTTAAAATGACTTACAAAAAAAAAAAGGGAAAAAACTACAAAAAACGATAAATCGGGAGAAGAGTAAAAAACGAGAGTCGCCGTTAAAAAAAGTAGATTTTGCAGATATGGATTTTTTTCAAAGCTACAAGTAAAGGTTGAACTTGCACAAACAAACAATAAAACTTAGAATTTCCAAGTGGTTGCGACCCCTAAACATAATCTAATTCATCTAATATTTAGTTTTTTAATTTACTTCTGTTAGTAGACCAAGGGCAGAAATGTGGAGATAAATATTTATAGCTTTTATTTATGGTTGACTAGGGTAAGTAAGTCCCCTTTTTAGAACAGTTCGTTTTTAAACCCTTATACAACAGTTTTAAAGCAAAACAGTTTAAACTTGCTGAGTTATTTGATCTTGGACATTATTAATAAACGTAAGTTCCGCATTATTTCCTAAAAAATACTTCAAATATTTTTCACAATCGTATTCTTTAAAAAACGTGGGGGATCCACTTTTATTTATATTTAAAGTGAGCATATATAAAAAAAAGGGGGGGGGGTTGCGGGTCCTACCGGATTAAGTATGCAAAATTTTAGTAGGAAATATTTTTATGTAAATGTATTCATTAACGAGATATCTACATACATTTAAATGTGTATGACACAGAAATTTATAAAGCGGAATACAAAACAATTGTGTCTGTGAAATTCATTAAAAGCCGTTAGGCATATTTTTTGCTTTCACACATAAATTAGTGTTGAATAAACATAAAAGAGTCGATTAAGATCAATTTTGGTAAAATAAAATAAATATACGGGTTGAAAAAAGAATGGAAACACTAAATGGCAGTGTTTATTTGAAGTTAACTGAGGGAGAAACATTATCATTTCATCCTCAGTTATAATTCTAACATCACTTACATCAAACCAATAAAAAGTAGCTATTTCTATTCTTTCCATCAAGTTTAGCACTATTTGGTGGGGGGCGCCAGTGTTGCAGGGGAGACTTTTGCTGCTCTGAGCTAAGTGATATTTTTAATGTAAATTGTTTGTTTTTATTGTATCAGTGTTGGTATTTTTATTGTATTTCAGCATATAATTTAGTATTTCTGTGCATTGAGACTTATTTTTGCTTTACTTGCATTCTTAAAGTGTTTTTCAATTTTTTGAGCTAAGCCTAAAATGTGGTGATTCCTTTGTTGTTAGGCCTGTGTTCTTTGTTGGGTGTAGCAAGTTAGTTTATTTTTATTTACTACTGACTTAGTTATCTGCATTCTTTGTATCTTTATCTCAAATGATTTCTTATTTTAATTATTAGTAGTTACTCTTAAAATTTTGCACTTTTGTCTTTTTGCATTGCTTTTGTATAAGTGGATCATTTGAGTTATTATGGGTGTTATATGCATTTTGAAAGAGGTTAAGAATGGAAAGGGGAGCAGGTGGATTTCTTGCGACATTTGTCAGATGTTCTGCCTGTATGAGGGAAAAGAGGAGTCCATTTCTGAGGATGATTTCACTTGCACTAAGTGTGCTGAGCTCCTGGACTTAAAAAATAGGATGACCATTTTGCAGGCCCAAATAGCCTCAGGTTGTGGGACAGAGGAGGTAAACAATTCAGATGGAAAGGGGGAAGTTATTAAAAAGGATGTGGGCATTAGCTGTGAGTTAGTTAGTGGGATTATTCCAGAGGAGAAGGGGGAAGTTAGCAGTAAGGAGACAGACTGGGAGACGAAGGGGGTAATATTGGGGGATTCTATGGTGCGTGAGGTGGGAAATTCAATCGGGAGGGTAAAACGTAAGGTGGCTAGGTGTTGTTTACCAGGGGCTCGGGTGAAGGATGTAAATAAGGTTGCAGAGAAGAGGGGGACATTTGATAAGGAGGATATGGTCACTTTATGGGTGGGAACGAACGATGTAGGCCGTAGTAATAATGAGGAATTTAGGAACGAGTGGAATTCCCTGTTGGATAAAGCAACCAACAGTTCGACCAGTGTCCAAGTGGTTGGGTTGCTGCCCAGGTACGGAGTCAATAGGAGCTGGTTAAACCAGCGGGCTAGGTGCATGAACCTGATACTCAAAGAAATTTGCCATATGCGCAGTATCAGATTCATCGATGTGTGGAGTTATTGTAAGCGAGATTGGATTGCTAGGGATGGCCTGCATCTGAGTTCTACAGGGGTTAAAATGGTTAGTGGTTTGGTTTTGGAGTATTCTGAGTCAAAAAACTAAGTTTGAAGGGGGGGCAGGGTTCACGGAGAAGGTTGCAAAAATATGCAAACTATTTGGGTTTAATTAGGAATGGTAATAAGGAGGAAAACAAGAGTAGTCATTTCAACAATTTTGATTCAAGAAATCGTAAGGGGTTGAATAAAAACAAGTTGAGCATGCTTAAGGTTTTTTATACCAATGCTCGCAGTATTAGGAACAAGATGGAAGAATTAAAAAGCATAATCACAAATGAGAATTTGGATGTAATTGGAGTTACCGAGACATGGGCTACCAAAAATGATGATGATTTATTGTGTATTCCTGGGTATAATTTGTTTAGACAAGATAGAGTAGGTAAAAGAGGTGGTGGGGTTTTATTTTATGTTAGAGATACTTTAACTTGCAATGAATTGGCAATAAATGACAAACCTAATGATATTGACATGGTTTGGCTAGAATTGATGAGCGGTAAGGGTAAAAAATTACGTTTGGGTAACATTTATAGGCCACCTAATCTAAGCCAGGGTCAAGATGAACAGATGTATCGTATTATTAGAGACATGTCGAGTAAGGGACCGGTAATTATAATGGGGGATTTCAATTTTCCGGGCATTGATTGGAATAATTCTTACCCCAATAATAGTAGAGAAGAGGAATTTCTAAAAGTAATTGGTGACTGTTTTTTAGATCAAGTTGTTTCTGAGGGAACACGGCAGGATACTGTTTTGGATCTTGTTTTCTGCAATGTTGAAGGCTCTGTACAGGCATTATGTGTAGGGGAGCATATTGGGGATAGTGACCACAATAGCATTAGGTTTGGGATTAAGTTTGATATGCACAAAGACAAAAATTTTAGGTTTGTACCTAATTTCAGAAATACTGATTTTGTCGCACTCAGGCAGAGTTTGAAAGCGGTTTTTTCATCAGGTTTGGACAATAGCGATGTAAATTTGCAGTGGACAGAGTTTAAGGAAAAACTAGCAAAAACAGTTGGAGATTTTGTTCCTTTTAGGAGAAAAGGGGTAAACACAAAAATTTGGCCCATGTGGTTCACCAGGGAAACTAAGGATGCTCTAAATCGTAAGCAAGCTTCTTTTCGTCGATTAAAAGAAACTGGTCACAGCGCAGACAGGCTACAGTATTGTGAGGCTAGGCGTAGTTTTAAGTATTTGGTACGGTTTCAGAAAAGAGAATTGGAACAAAAGCTGGCAGATAATATTGACAGGAATCCAAAGGAGTTTTTTGCATACGCAAATTCTGGGAAAGTTCGAAATAGTCAAATTGGGCCACTAGTAGATGAGCATGGAAATTTAATTCAGAATGATGGTGATATAGCAAATGTTCTAAATGACTTTTTTTCCAGTGTTTTTAACGATAACTGTATCTCAACAGTCGACACAAGCAAGACACAAGCTACTACACAGCTTGAGGACTTTGAATTTTCCAGGGAGGACGTTTTACTTTATTTGAAAAAAATTAAAACCACAAAAGCTCCGGGACCAGATAATATTTATCCAAAAATTCTAGTAGAATGTGCAGAGGAATTAGTTGACGCTATAGTTAATATATTCAATGCTTCGTATAACTCAGGGATAGTGCCAGAGGACTGGAAACTAGCTAACATTACACCACTCTTCAAAAAAGGGTCTAGAGGTAATGCAGGAAATTATAGGCCTGTGAGTCTGACTTCAGTGGTATGTAAAATTTTTGAAACATTGATCAAAATTAAGATTATGAATTTCTTAGAAAATAATGGGCTGTTGAGTAGTTTGCAGTATGGTTTCAGAAAAGGTAAATCGTGTGCTACTAATTTATTACATTTCTACGACAAGGTTACCTTGGCTTTAGATAGCAAAAAATGCGTAGATGTTGTTTACATAGATTTTCAAAAAGCTTTCGATAAGGTACCGCATGTAGCACTACTCAGCAAATTAGCTGGTATAGGGGTAGGAGGTAAAATTCTAGTTTGGGTAAGGAATTGGCTGACAGGAAGGAAACAAAGAGTAGTTGTTAGGGGTAACTATTCTAAATGGAGTGAAGTTTTAAGTGGGGTTCCCCAAGGATCAGTTTTAGGTCCCCTTTTGTTTATTATTTTTATGAATGACATTCATGAAAATGTTTCTGGAAACATGAATTGTTTTGCCGATGATGTCAAACTTATGGGGGTTGTAGAAAATGACGAACAAATAAATCAGCTGCAACAGGATTTGGATCATATTACTAAATGGGCAGACAAGTGGGGTATGGCAGTTAATGTTGGGAAATGTCAAGTGCTGCATTTCGGTCATGGAAATAAGCATACAAGCTATTATTTACAGGGTTCAGTCATTAGTAGGGCAGATAATGTTATGGATCTAGGTGTCTTAATAAATCAGGATTTCAAGTCCAGTCAACAGTGCAGCATAGCTAGTAACAAAGCCAATAGGATGCTTGGGTTTATTAATAGATCCATTTCAAACAAATCTAAGAAGGTTCTTCTGCCTCTATATAGAAGTTTGGTAAGACCTCATTTGGAGTATGCTGTTCAGTTTTGGTCTCCTTATCTGAAGAAAGACATTAATTTATTGGAAAGGGTACAAAGGAGGGCTACAAGGTTAGTGAATGGACTTTCTAATTTAGACTATGATTCCAGACTTAGAATGCTTAATATGTATAGTCTTGAGCAACGGAGAACCAGAGGGGACATGATTCAGTTATTTAAATTTATTAAAATGAATGATGTTGCAGGGTTGGATTTTTGCAAGGAAAGCAGGACAAGGGGTCATTGTTTTAAGCTGTTTAAACCTCAGGCGAACCTGGAAATTCGAAAAAATTACTATTTTAGCAGGGTAGTGGGAACTTGGAACAGCTTACCGGAAGAGGCGGTAAAGAGCAATGGAGTAGATGGCTTTAAGAGGGCCATTTGATTTTCATTGGGGTCTTTAATTTGACTAGGACCAGCCAAGTTGGGCCCTGAGCCTGCTGCTGGTCGCCACATTTGTATTTGTATTTGTATTTGTATTTTTTTCATTTGTATCATATTCTAAAATTAGAACTTCATGATACTTTATGGTTTTCTTTGATGCATGTTTCCCAAATACACTCATGTCCAAAATTATCTTTACATACACAAAATTAATGATATTCAATGAAATGTCTGCTTAATGGGATCTATTTTTGCAGAAAATGTGTTGGAAACAAGTCTAATTAGAATTATCCAATAAAAGTTATCAAACGAGTCTTTGATATGCAAATGCAGGCTTACGTCATCTGATACCTAATCAAGCGTTTTATGCAAAATGAGAAACTTAGTGTTTCTCTGCGATATAAAGTTTGATTTCAGTGTGTAATGGCTCAAATTGGTTTGCTATGGCTTTGAAGTATCATTTGGAAGAATCTATGAAGTGGAGACTCATCGGCCGTTTATAAGAAGACCATTCTATCACGGAAGTATCCAGATGTCTGAACATTTCATGACAGACAGTCTCTGCATTATGGAAAGAGTTTCAAAACTGCCGTCGTAATAGGAAATCTACTGCTTACCAGGCTTCAGAGCTTACAGCCACCACTGGAGCTGCTGTACGGCAAATGGTATACAGAAGGTTTAATAATACAGGCCTTTATGCCAGAAGGCCAAGGGTATGTGTTTCACTGTCGGCACAACATAAGAGGGAACGCCGGAATTGGTGCAGAACACATCAGAACTGGAGTGAAGACCAATGGTCCCATTTTCTGTTTACTGATAGGTCGAAATTTAGTTTTACAGGTGATTCTAGACGGGTTTACATGTGGAGAGAGTCAGGAAAACAAAATCATCCCTCAAAAATTATGGAACGTGACCATTTCGGTTTTACAGGTGTGACGGTATGAGGAGGAATAATGATCAATGGATGTATGCCTCTACACATTTTTAACAGTGGATCTGTGATAGGCGAGAAGTATCGGGATGCGATGCTAGAGCCTTATCTCAGACTTTTCAGAGGTGCATATGGACCTGACTTTTTATTTATGGGCAATAATGCTCGCCCATATCGAGCAACGCTCATTGACGACTTCCTCGAAAGTGAAGGCATTGAGCAAATACCGTGGCCAGCAAAGTCTCCTGATCTGATTCTGATAGAGAACTTATAGGACTACCTTGGAAGAGCAGTTACACGTAGAACTCATCCTCCTTGAACTGTAAATACTCTGAAGAGAGGGGCTAATTCCCCAAACTGTGCTCAACAACCTAATTGCCACCATGAAAACACGTTGTGATATGTGTGTATAAGTCAAGAGAGATCATATCTCGTATTAAAATCGTAAGACTTAATTCTGTGCTGTGTTATTTCTTTTTTCTGAGATTGTTTTTTCACATTTTATAACTATTTTTCACATTTCATGCTACAATTTAATATAATGTGCAATGCCCTTACTTTTTCCCTTTGTTATTTATGTGTCACAGTGCTGTGTAACATTCCACAAAACATCACAAGTTCATAATACACAGTTTCTGAGAAATCCGTGAATTTGTGAATGTAAAGATCATTTTGGACATGAGTGTATACAGTTACTGGTTCAAGACACAGACACAAATCTCGTGCGTCAAAGACCAAAGAGCAGACTTGTGCGTGTGTGGGCATATCCAGTACAGTAATTGGCTTCTTAAGCACGCATGACAAAATGTACATCTTGTTCATCAGCATATCTCGGCAATTTCTTAGCTCTTTTCCATGGTATTTTTTGATTCTAACAGTAAAAATGAGTAACCACCAACGTTGAGCCAATGGAATGCGGTCAAGAGTATAGTTTTTAATCCCAAAATCCCATGCTTCTTTTGGTGGGAATGAGAGCATAATCTTGCAAAAAAAAATTCACCCAACTTCTCCCATCAATACAATCAATATTTCTACAAGCATCATCTGAAATTTGACTCATCTCCTTTCCCTCAAATATTTGACAGAGCAGGAAAATGTTTGTATTAAGTACGATAAGCATGGGTGCTACTCTAAAAATTAACAAAGACTGAAAAGTACTTGGCATCATTTTGCTACACAAACATGTTAGCGCGTAATATGTCTGTAGTTTAATGCACAAATATGTTGTATTTTTATGTTGTAATTAACTATATAATAAAACCAAATTGCAAAATTAAGTAAAATCTAAACTTTCAGAATAGTTTTTTCGAAAAGATCTTTTGTAAGAAAACGTGATAACGAAAAAATTACTGTATTAGTTACTGAAGAAAAAAAAGCTTCGAATTCACGCTAAAAGATTCTTGACAATAAAAAGTTTCTGGTAAGAGATTCTTCGCTAAAAAATAACACATTCATTTCATTTTTTCCCAAAACAAATTTCCAAATGATACGACATTTTACAGAATACGGAATTCCGTCCGTCAGATGGAAGTGTGGCAGCCACGATGATAAGCAATAAAAACGACAATGAGATTAAGTTGATTTATGGTTGAGAACCAGATAGAAACAGAGCAGTGGGCAGGGTTGTTTGATTTCGTCCGGGGTGAAAAAAACCGCCGGAAAAAACCTGGAAAAAACCGCCCCGGACAAAATAGCATTTTGTCCATTTCGTCCGTTTTGTCCACTTTAAAGAAAATGACAGTTCTTGATTAAAAAATCCAAAGTTTAAAAGTAATGTTTTAAAATATTGATTTTTTTCAATGAGGTAATAGTTTTATTATCAAAATTAGCACGCATAATTATGTATACAAACAAATATTTAATAAATAATAGATAATATAAAAATATAGTATCTGTATAAAATAAGTGAATGTTAACGATAAGATTTAATGCTTATGAAAGCACACATTAGCAGTAAATATTTTTAAGATGTTTATTTGTTGTGAAGGAGTTTCATTGCCAATAATAAAAGTGTATATAAAATATAAAAGTAGAAATAAAAATTTTTAAAGATTTGAGAAAGAAAATTTTGCCATGAAATGAAATATGTTCCTATAATAACTTTAATCTATCCATAAAACAATGCTGTGTACATAAATATTTTACAATGGGGCAACATTCATTAAATCCTCAAAAAATATAACGTAAAATGACCAAATGAATCAAAATTAAACCAATATTTCTTGTAGCATCTAATGTATTTTCAAATACAAATAATATACATTTATTTGTGTATTTAATTCAAACAAAATTTAAATCTAGAATTTATGAGAAAATATCATATAAAGTTTACTTTTTAAGGGATTGTATTGTGTTAATAAATATCTAAGGAAATAGAATACTCTTTAATTTCTTTTTAAAAATATGTATTAAAGAAAAACTTTTTTTTTCTATTTGGCTACTTTACAATAATGTAATTACACTCAGTAGTTTTTTCACTATGATAAATTTTATTTCTTTCAAATAAAATTAGTTAAAAATCAATGGGTTAATTGCCATTCTTTTTTTTTTTTGTATGATACCATCATTCTATTTTGAAAAATGGGTAATGCAAGAGAGATACTAATTGTACATCATAACATTTTTATACATCAAACGTATGAAAAAAATGTTTTTCTTTCATTTCTTCCATTTTGTCCATTTCGTCCATTTCTTCCGGCGTCCCGGACTTTTTACAAAAAAGTGGACGAAATGACAACCCTGGCAGTGGGTACTGAGAACGAATTGGAATTCTTATTATAGCAGTGTCAACTTCCAAATGTTCCATTAAGAAGAAAGTGAGTAAAACTTATTACGCATTTAGGAAAATCATCTTTAAAAAAGATGCCTGGAAAATAAAGTTCCAAACCAAAAAAATAAGGATGCTTTTGTATTATGAGGTTTCCAAAACACACGGGAGTAGTCTAATAGCAATGTTAGAAAGTTTGTTAGATTAAGGAATATATTAAAAATCTCATATTTATAAACCTTGCACAATATCCAAGCCCCAAAAAAAATGCAATAAAATAATTAACATATTTTCGACTTCTAACCTGCAGAAAGCACCAATCAAAATCATTGTCACTGTGACCCCATTCTTATACCCCCCCCCCCCACCACCCTCTATTTTCAAAACCAAACAGATAAATTTCAGGTGGGAGGGTTATAAGTAATTTTTTGGAAAAACTACAAAAAACAAAAAAATAGCATTAATTTTAAAGTACTGCTAATAAATAATAGGCAGACAATATTTAATATTGATATTAAACAAGAACTAAAAATTTATTAATCAAAAGCTGTTACAATTTTCTACGACTAACTGATTGTATGGGGCGCTGTTTTTTCAACCAAGGACTACTAAACAATACTATATGAATTGATACAGAGCAGTGGCGTACATAGCGCCCCCGCAACCCCCGCGGCGCGGGGGGGGCGCAAGAGGTTTGAGGGCGCCCCATCCAGACAAATAGTACTAAAGGTTACACGGGGAAAATATTTTTTACTTTTTAATAGGGGGGTGGGGGCGCACTTACAAATCTTGCTGGGGGGCGCACCTTAGTCTATGTACGCTACTGATACAGAGGCTTCACATATTTATTAATGCAAAAGTGGATACCCATCAGACAGATATACAATCGAAATTCTCAATCTCTAATTTCATGGGACAAAAGAAAAATTCGAGATATGGAGTTTTGAGATACAGAGGTTTTGATCAAAGTGATTAAAATAAACTACTGAAATAAATGTTAAAGAGCTAACAGATTCCTTTACATTGATATTATTTAAGATTTCACAGTGTGACACATTGTGATTACGCGTTGATGATACGCGTAACTTTGATGATACGTCACTAAAATGTTTCTACATGCAATTAAAGACTAAAAATCCTTCAATGATAGTCATTTACAAATGTTGAGATTTTTATTTTTCTCAATCGAAACGATTTCAACATCAGAAGGACATAAACCGGAGAACAAACAACAAAATAACTGGTCTTAGTGACTCGAAAAAGAAATTTCAGTAAGCTTTTTCATTGCTCAACAATGCTCTGTTTGTCTCAGTTTCTGTATAACTGGAGCTCCCAAAAAAAATTCTCCTTGGTACATATAGTTTTTCGTGGGTTACATGTCTCATAAGACTTGGAGGTCTCTATGACTGCTGATACTGGAAAAAATGCTTCTGTCTCTACATTCTACTATTGATGAAGATAATGGGCATCAAATTCAAAAAAGATAGTGTAGTCGAAATTCGAAATATAGAGGTTTATGGGAAAATTCATTTCAGATAAACAGCATTTATAGCAGAGTTTCTCAATCTTTTTTGACTCACGTACCACTTCGTAAAAATGAATGCATTTCAAGAAATTTGTTTTTGCAAGTGTGTTTATTTAATTACATTACCATCCCATGTGCATGTGTTTGCTTGCCTCAAAGTTTTATATTTATCCACTATTTTATTGTTTTTCATTTACTAATAGATCCTTTTGATAAAAACACAATATTATTAAAAAAAACTAACTTTTTATCTTATTGTAGTCAAATATCCCTCCCCCTTCCCCCATAAAAAAAAGAATACTTCAGAGTATGACATTTTCAACTGAAATATATTTATGCATAAAAAAGTTTCAAAGAGATTTTGTAGATTATATTATCTATTTTATTCGTATATCCACAATAACTTTTTTTTTAAACCAGAAACTAGCGTACCACCAATGGTACACATACCAAGGGATGGGAACTGCTGATTCACAGAATAAAAAATAAGGAGTTTGCAAGGAGATAATAGCAAAATTCAGGAGTTTTCAGGGCCTTTATTTTTTTTCCCTTAAAAAACAGGAGGTCAAAGGATTTTGTACAAAGCATACAAACGCTGTATAATACTTTTCAATTTATGATTTTTAGTAAACATTTTAAGCCACTTTATCTACCTTTTAATAATGTGCAGTAACCATCAAAAATGTGAAAACATGGATTTCCATAGTAGATACTAAGAGATAGCAGTTTTCAAATTGAAGGCATCAAACGCCTGAAAGCAGAGTACATTTAAACTTGTTTAGAACAAGCCCTGATTTAACAAAAACCTTGCATTTTTAAAGGAAATCAAAATTACTTGGTTGGTATATGTCAAGTCTATGGAAGCATAACTCACTTTTAAAGAGCAAACTACACTTACAGGGAGCCATCCTTATGTGATTCATAAAATTTTAATGGATTTAAAGCTCAGTTTATCCTTTCATGGACAATTTTCTCTAGCACTCTGAAGTCTATCCAAAGTTACAGCTGAATTAAAAAAGCTGAGAACAAGTTATGACAGTACTTTTTCTTAATAATTTTCATAGCGATGAGAAACATTTTAATATTATATATTCATTGACGCAAATACTATCACTTCTGAGATATACTGAGGATGTTGTAGTTAAAATTGAAGTAAATGCAATTACTTAGAAAATTTAAACAATGAAAAAAGCAAAAAAATGACAAAACTATGCTTAATTTTTGAAAGCATTAGAAAGCAATATAGAGATTCTGGAACTGATTCTTGAAGTTGTAAATTTAATGACAAATCATACATTACATCAAACAATAAAATGACTTTTGGAAGACAACATGAGAATGCTTAACTTCATACAGCACACAGAAAAAAGAAAATTGTAATCAAGGACGTCCTCTTATTTACATGCCTCACAAGAGAAGAAGTTTAGAACATTTATGTCAATCCTGATAAAACAATATTTCTATGAAATGTTCATTAAAATTATCCTAAAATGTGTCAGAACAAATGAAAATGATTTTCTCCCAAGAAAACAAAGTAATTCTATATAAAAAGAATTTGTTTATTTCAATTTTTGATTCTTACCTATTGAAAAGAACATTGTGCGTAACATTATTTTAAAAATATGATAAGAAGTGCTAATTAGAAGGTTTTATATCGTATATTTTACAACACATTCAATGTGATACAAGATTTTCACTAGAAAACCAAGCCTCTTTCAAAATTCCCTCCAAAGCATTTTAATTCATAATAAAATGCATAAACATATATTTTGCTGAAAGCTAGATGTTCAAAGATGTAATAGCAAAGTTAAGACACAAAATTTAAATGATTTAGTTTTGTTTAAACTTTTCCTTTTTCTTTTTGTATGAAAAACAGCAGCCGCTGACAAAACAACTCCTGATCTTTCCTCTATATTGTTTAGGGTTGGTAAATATATGAAATTGTGGAGTATTTTGTATAATTTAGGTGGAATAAAGGTTAGTGATTTTTAGAACTTGGATAAAATTTTAGAAATACAAAAAGGAGACAATAGTAAACTTTCAAATCTTAGGAATTCGTATGAGATTGAATCAGTCACATATTATTACACAGAAAATTCTAAGAAAGACCACTTCTATATAGGGATACCTCTATCAACGATCAATTTTTTAAGGTCTTGATTCAACCTTTATCTACTCATTGCAAAAAATTCTCTGTGAGAAACTATCAAAGCCTCTCACAGCATCTAGTAAGGCTAGAAAACTCAAGACCAGCAAATGAAAAGAAAATTTGGCTAGAGATAACCAAAAAAATGATTACAAAAGAAAAGCTATGTGAATGCACATTAGTGTTCTCTTTGCGGCAGACCTATATAGGTCATAGTGGGAATTTAATATTAAAAATACAAATGTGATGATCAGCGATAAGCTTTTGGGCCCAACTAGGCTGTTCCAAAGCAATTTATATTCCCCAATGAATTTTAATGGCCCACTTAAAGCTTTCTACTCCCTTGCTCATTACAGCATCTTTTGGTAAGCTATTCCAAGCACCTACAACTCTACTAAAATAGTATTTTTTTCAATTTCAAGGTTAGCCTGAGATTTGAACAGTTAAAAACAATTACCTCTTGTACTGCTTTCCAAGCAGAAATTCAACCCATTTACATCTTTCATTTTGATAAATTTAAACAACTGAGTCATATCCCTTCTGACTCTCTTTTGTTCCATGCTACACATATTAAGCACTCTAAGTCTAGTATCATAATCTAAATAAATATAATCTATAATATTAGGACTTATTTTAGGCATCAAAATTAACAATGTTGGTCCCATTCTTAATAATCAAACATATATATATATATATATATATATATATATATCTAAACATTAAAATAAACTATCAAAATAGAAAGCTACATGTTGATGACAGCCTATTCAAAAGACCAGTAAAATATGCAGAAGAAAATGATTTTTTACGAAGAAAAAAAACGGACTTGTTTAACCCATTTATGACCAAGTTTTTTTTAACAATTTTTTTTCAATTTTTATCTGTTTAAAACTTTTACTCGGAATGGTTTACATACATTTTAGGCTTGAAATAGTTCGCCGTTGCCATATTTATTTAGTTATTTAATGTCCTGTTTATGGGATATTTTGCAGATATGTGAGCAAAATACAACCGTACTTGACTTTACTTGTGCTAAGTAACATTGCAGAAGGCACCTGTGATCAATTTTAAGCAAATCATTTTAAAACAATTTAATTTTATGAAAAATAAGTCCGCAAAAAAACTTACTTTCTGTGGCTACTCATGCTGGATCGTTGCTTGACTGATTTATCTGAAAATAGCTGTCAATAAATAAACTGACGTCTGAATAATGACTCTAACTGGTTTTCTCAAGAAGATGGACTATTTAACTTCTGAAAAACAGCGTTAGTAAAAGGATATACCCATTACAGGTTTTTGTATGCAGTAACTAACAAGCGTCCCATTACTAGGCTACTGGGCATAAATGGGTTAAAATTACTTTTACGAATTTATTTTTTGAGTCAATTACGATTTTATTCACGATGAGACTGGAAGAAAAGTTTTGGTTTGATCCAAAACTATAGGCAGATAATTTCACACCTATGAAAAGAAATCTAGGCATCAAATCAAAGTTTTTGGTTGCAAAATGCGTCTAATGAGTTTTTTTCTAATACTGCAGAACAGCTTTACAGTACTACTGTTGTCAATCACAAAAAAAAACTTAACATCTCTTTTACGCAAAAAGTTTAAACCAATGTCTTCTTTGTACTTCAAAAAATTGAGCTTCAAGCTCTGATTATAAAAAACAATATTGATACACAAATTGCAGTAAAAAATTGGTTATAACATTTCATATTGTGAAAATTTTTGAATCAAGTGCACTTACTTGAGTTTCATTTTGTTTGAGCAATTTCTGAAGCCAGTTAAGAACTACTTTAGCCGATGAAACATTAAAATCTCCATTTGGCACAAAATTATCATTGGCATCATTTTTGGATAATATATAATCTTTAAGAGAATCTAAGATTTTCTTAATGGTCATCTTGTTCTCAATAGGGAGAACATCAATATCAGGTACTTTAAACGAAACAAATGGTTTCAAGTCAAGCTTATCTTTATAGGAATGTGCCAATAAATCCAGCTTTTGATGTGGATCATTTTCAAGCTCTTGTGTAGAAGCTGAAAGAAAAATACAAGCTGGGCATGAGTTTTATTTCAAAAACATTTGAGTGCCAAACACAAAATTAAATTAACAAAAGTTACTAAGAGTACTAATGTACCAAGTAAAATATATTTTTCCCCATCAACTTATAAAAACTTTTTGAGGTCGTGAGCAAGCAAAATAAATTTAGAATTGAAAGATGAACCTATCAAACTTTTTATACAGAAATTCTAAAATAATAGAATTAACAACAATGCATTATTTTTACAAGATTAAAATCTTGAAAATAAAGCATTTCAGCAAAAAATATTCTAAATTTAGAATTGGTACGATATAGTTAAAGCATACAGTATCATTAACTTATCAGTAAAAGACATCCATGACTAGAATCAAGAGTGCAGGCCTTAAATAATTATATATATATATGCACATATATATATATATATATATATATATACATATATGTTTGTGTGTGTGTGCAATATAATGTTTTTAGAGCATGTAAAGTTCTATTAATTTATTTTTTATACAACTAGAACTCAAGACTTGACAGCACTGGTGGCCCCTAAGCATTTTGCATTCAGTGACAACTGGCCACTTATGAAATTTGTATATCTTACTTTACACTTGCAGTCAACAACAGGTTTTTGGTAGGAGAATATACCTGTTAACGGCTTGACTAGTTGTCATTCTACTGAAAGAGTGATTTGTTCCTATTTGTTGTCATTTTCCACATGGGCCCGTAAAACTTTGAACTTTCATTTCTCCTCGAGTTTTGATCAAATTTTACAAATTTGTGTTGGAATTATTTTTTCATGGAGATTTTTTTACCTAAGTTTTAGTTATGGGACCTGGAGTCCATAAGAAATGTTACCTTTTATATTTTTTGTTTTTGCTTCATTCAATTTCATTTTTAATATTTTAACTCTGCACTTCATTTTGAGAATTTTTGCAATTGGAGGTGTGTAAGACATACATACTAGCTATAGGTTTTTCTAGGAGTTATTTTCGCTCTGTATACACACACACACACACACACATATATATATATATATATATATATAATAAAACAAATAAAAAATAATAATAATGAAATAGAAAATGGCACATTAGGAGAAGTGAAAGGAGAAAGGTTGAATCCAGAGCTCATCAGCCGTGGGGGATTCAAGAGTGGTCGAAAGACCAAAAAATTTAAAAATAAACTATAGAGAGGATGTTTTAGTTCAAAATATACAGTCTACAGATCTTCATTGGGCAAAAAAGCACCAATGTGAGCCTGCAAACCGCACATTAGAACAAAAACCTAAAACTAAAAGCAGGGGTTTCGCCTCGACCGATTAGGAATAAAATTCCCAAAAACCGGCCACCCACAGTACGGTCCTGCTGTGAAAATAAAAACATCTCACCTGAAGTTCCGCGTGACAAAATCCGAAATCATATCCAGCAAATCAGGGGGCAGTCCAGTTGTCAAAATAAGGTAAATCCGTGTCCAAAAAACAAATCCTAATACGTTCCGGTCTACCATTTACACGTGCTCAAAAAATATCCATCCCTGCAATCCTGAAATGGTTTCTTCCAGCGATTTCATACGATTGAACAGCTAAACAGTTACAGTGAAGCAAAGTCGTTATTGAAGGTTATACTTGAACAAACATTTTTAATTAGATTTTTTGGAAAATTGTTGTCAAATAGTTTATTTTTAAGAAGAGAAAATTCTAAATTAAAAGCAGTTTCAGTGTTACAAATTCTTTTAATTCTTTATTGCGAATTAAAAGAATTTGTAACACTGAAACTGCTTTTAATTTAGAATTTTCTCTTCTTAAAAATAAACTATTTGACAACAATTTTCCAAAAAATCTAATTAAAAATGTTTGCTCAAGTATAACCTTCAATAACGACTTTGCTTCACTGTAACTGTTTAACTGTTCAATCGTATGAAATCGCTGGAAGAAACCATTTCAGGATTGCAGGGATGGATATTTTTTGAGCACGTGTAAATGGTAGACCGGAACGTATTAGGATTTGTTTTTTGGACACGGATTTACCTTATTTTGACAACTGGACTGCCCCCTGATTTGCTGGATATGATTTTGGATTTTGTCACGCGGAACTTCAGGTGAGATGTTTTTATTTTCACAGCAGGACCGTACTGTGGGTGGCCGGTTTTTGGGAATTTTATTCCTAATCGGTCGAGGCGAAACCCCTGCTTTTAGTTTTAGGTTTTTGTTCTAATGTGCGGTTTGCAGGCTCACATTGGTGCTTTTTTGCCCAATGAAGATCTGTAGACTGTATATTTTGAACTAAAACATCCTCTCTATAGTTTATTTTTAAATTTTTTGGTCTTTCGACCACTCTTGAATCCCCCACGGCTGATGAGCTCTGGATTCAACCTTTCTCCTTTCACTTCTCCTAATGTGCCATTTTCTATTTCATTATTATTATTTTTTATTTGTTTTATTATATACTTGGCTTTGTAGTTTAGCTGCTTTGCGCATCTATGGGCTTTTGGTGTGGTCTCTTCGTTTTTTCTTCTTACAATTCTGTTATTATATATATATATATATATATCCTAAAGCAGAATACTTTGTGATGTTCTGCTCTGCAACACAAAATCATTTGACCAAAATTGTTCTGCAAGTACTTTAAGCACTGTACAGTAGACGTAGAAACATGGCCGCTTTCAAAAACGATTTCATACAGGACTACGAAAGGAGTATTTGTTTAGTACTCAAGTCTTACTTCAGAAAAAAATCTGAAATTAAAATTCCAGCCACACATTCTTGCCAGAAAATGTAATATGTCAGCTCCTTCAAACATCAAAGAGCTCTGAATGCTTTGACACTGCTTTAGAAGCAATGTTTTCACTCAGAATAGCAGCACATGGCCAATAATGAGATCAAGTCTTGGAGGCAGGACGCTTAAGGGGCATAAAACAGGTGTAGTCAAACATAATTTTCTGCAAATATCTTTTTGCTAAACATGTAATTTTGTGCAAATTCTGCAGATTTTGTACAGCTTGAACTACATTTAAAGTTCCTGCAAATGTTGCAAAAAAATCGACTTTTTGATTTTCTGCCTAATAAGCATAATTTGCAGAAATTTCAATTTTTGTTCTAATTTGAAGTAATCTGCAGATATTGTTCTGAATTTCTGCAAAATTGTATTAGTGTTTAGTTAGAAAAATGCGTTTTCTGCAGAAATTCTAGAGATTCCTGCAGAAAATTTTCAGAATTTTCTCTCACATTTTAACAGAATTGTTCTGCAGTTCAGATATCTGTTCTGTGACGTACGTTCCAAATGTAGCAGTATTCTGCTTTGGGGTATATATATATATATATATATATATATATATATACACACACATGTATATGATTGTTTATATAATAAACTTAATCACTTTTGGCTGCATTTTATCTTAAGTCTTACATGTCAACACTGCAATGCCTAAAATTCAAAAATTTGCACTTTGGTAACATTGATTTGGATACAATGATATATGAGGTTAATAGGTAAACCCCTCCTGCGTTTGGGCAGTCCCAGAGTGACATGTTTAACAAACAAATTATCTCGTCAACAGCCGCAAGGTGGTTAAAAAGTTTTCACTGAGATGTAGACCAAATGTTTTTAACTTATAATTCAATAGCACTTAAGTGTTAATTCACTAGCCAGTCTACCTAAAACCATATTCTAATTTAAATCCCAAAAGTGAAACCATTAAAAATAGCATTTACAAATAGGACAAAATATACCTGCTATAATATCATCCATCTGTTCCAAAGCTGCAGCAAGCACCTCACTAGCATCAAGAGGGCTTTTTTCTTTAGGCTTGTTTTTGAGGACGGAGAGAGAAGCTCCATGGAATGTATCTGAGCTTAAAAGATCTAAAATAGAAAAAAATATGTCAGAATAGACGTCCATGATTGAGTAAAACTATTTTAATATTCTTTCTAGGAGTAAAGAATTTTTGATGATCTTCATAGTTTGGCCTCAATGTTTGAGAACCTTCCCCCATCTTTCTATAGTGAGAAATCATTGACATGGATCATAAAAAAAAATTAATGATTTCTTTAAAACTTAATTGTGCTCTACTCTCCCGGAACTGTGCTACCCCCTCCCGGATCAATCCTATTTTCATGACCAACTTTATGAGGCAAAATACCAAATAAATAGATAGCAGACAATATTCTAATTAGAGATGGACCGGATATCCGGTAACTATCCGGTATCCGGCCTATCCGGCTGATATTCTAAGTATCCGGTATCTCCGGATATCCAATCCGGCTGACCTCCCCGGATACGGATATCCGGAAGATTTTTGCAGGATATCCGGCAAAGTATCCAGTATTGATGCGGGAGATATCCGGGATTGATGTGAGGGTTATCCGGTATGATGTGAGGACCTAATTGAATATTTTCTTTTTTACAAAAATCCCAGTTAAAAAATTCATTGTTTGATAAACCTTTTAGATGATGTAATTACTTTTCATCTTTCCTTTTCACCAATTTTTGCTTCTAAAACAAAAATTATATGTTATTCCTCCGACTTTGTACTGGACATGAAAGCATTCTGCATATTTGATTTTTCACAATTTCCAGATAAAGTATGATTGTTTTCAGCTTTTCAAAAATATTTTAGTTAAAATATTTAGAAAGAAAAAGCTACAAACCTTCAAGGATTAGTTTGCGACAAGAGGTTGAAAGAAACTTACTATCATATCGTTAGTTCATAAAATTAATCGCAGTAGCTTTTAATATAAATTCTCAAATTATTTTATTTAATTGAATTCTTTTATTTTTAGTTTTTATACTTCTAACAAAAATTGCGATCTCTTAACACCCAATGATGTTGTAATTAGATATTTTTTACTTTGCCTCTATTATTGCTTTATTATAATTGAAAATATGATACAATAAATAACCTATCTAACATTAGCGAAAGTGTTCTTCTAGATAATGTTAACATCTGTCCCCATAAATCGCCGCAACTTAGCCATCCTTTTTTTTTTTTTGTGAAAGAGAATTTGAATGTGTGTAAAGAAATTTTGAATCTTGCACTTTGTTTCGTTCTTTCTTTTTGTAATCCCTTCCTTTCAGAAAAGATATTGCATCTTTAGAAAGTGTGTTTTGTTTATTAGAATTTAAGTAAAACTTTAAGTTAATTATTTAGATAAAAGTTTATTAATTTATTTTTTAAAGTGAACATGTTTAGAATAATTTTTAATAATAATAATAATATAAAGATCATTTCAGCGAAAATGGTACAAATCAGTCCTGATACTTCAGAATTTTGGTAATTAATTTTAATATTTACCACCAATTAATTTTATTATTTTATTTGTTTTCCATCTAATTGTGTGTAACCAAGTATTACTTATTTAGGCATAAGCCATTTATAAAGGACTCAAAAAAAAAAAAAAAAATCTTTGGCAAAAGAAAGAAAAATGATCTGCCCCAGCTTCAAATTGCTAGGACTTAAAATGGAATTTAAGATTAAGCTGAAATGCAACAACAAAATCATTTGCAATGCAAGCACAAAAAATGCTTCTGACACCCTTTCTGCTGAATTTTATGTATGTAAACAAAAAAATCTCCGAAAAACACTTATTTATCTTTGTTCCTAGATTTTTTATGTTTCAAACTGTCCACTCTGTTACAAGCCTTTCAGAAATAAAATAAGCAATTGCATTCAATGAGATATTTTTTTTAAAGAAGTACAAGTAATGTATCTGCTGTGATTACTTGAAACTTGTGATACATTGAATTATACAGTCAGCAACTAAGATAAGCCTAAAATTCTTTGCTGATAGTTAATTTGCACTGTGGGATGTCCACTCTGTTACAGTCGCGTTGATGGTGCAAAAAATACTTTTTTCTCGAAATTGCAGACAGAATTAGTTTTAGGATGTTTAGTCCATTTTATACTTGTTCTGTAATTAACTTTTCTTTACAATTAGAAATACATTTTTTAAACCTCATTTGTCTCCTTTGTTACACAAAGTGGTCAAACTATTCAAAACCCTTAATGAATGGCTCATATACAAGCTATTTACACTTTATTATGCACAAATAAACAGAGAATAATTTTTAAAACAACAATTAGTTGGCGAAAATCACTTCATTTGATAAACTTAACTGGACAATTTCAGGCATGATTTGTACCATTTTGGTTAGAATTACCCATAAATATAACATTTGCATCTAATAATGTGTCTTTATTTTTTCAAAATGAAGTTGAATTTCGGGGCGATTGTTTAAGAATTAGTTTATTAATTTGTTTTTAAAAATGTAAATGTGTTTAGCATGACTCTTAATGTATTTAAAATGATAATTTGCTACTTTTAAGAACGTGTATCTTAATTTTTTGGAACTAAAGTAAAATTTCAAATTGATTTATAAGTTTACTCATTTGTTTTTTTAAAAAGTGAACAACTTTAGCATAAAACTCTTAAAAATATATTTAAGCTGCTGATTTGAATCTTCAGAAAATAGGTACCTTTGTTTTTTGGATATATAAAATTTTTAATTGATTATTTGAGTATAAATTTATTATTATTATTGTTTAACACACTGGTCCTGTTTTAATATTTTCTTCTTTAACTTGTATGTTAGAAAAATTACATACGTATTACTCTTAAAAAAAATAATTTCAAAGCAAAATTTTGTTTCATATTATTGCAAAATTAGAAATAAGAAAATGTGCTACTTTGTAATGAAGTTTAAATTCATAAAATTCCAATAAAATATGTATTAATTTGAAAAAAAAAATCTGGTATGGGTCCCATACTACTTCCTTTTACGTGTAAATTTCTTAGTCGTTGCCTTAAGTGTTAAAAAAAGTGCTTGGAGTGAGCAAGGTAACAATTCAAATATTTACTCCCCTAATCTGCCACGAAACAATGCAAAAAATATTTTACAACTAGCTGCCAGGGCAGCTAGATTAGCTTCCTGAGGCATGTTGAGTCATAATGTCCCCCCGCCACCCAACTTTTACCTCATTCTGATGTTATATTTGATATAATTCAATTTTTATAAGATTTCAAGAAATACTATGTACATGGCCCGCTGATGCCCCAAACAGCTAGCTGCGTGGCCCGGCGTTGCACGGGCGCTTCGTGCCTTTAAAGTAGTAAAAAAAGTTTCAAAAAAAGACTCGCCGCCAAGGCGGCTCGCTAACAGGCGCTTCACGCCTTTACTTTATTCCTGCATCAAAAAAATCATTCGAATTATTGAGATGCTTCGAGCGTTCAAAATGGTGAGGAAAGTTTCAGCAAGTTCAGCTCGATCAAGAGAAAGAAAGAAGCAGACATAGACACTCAGTTTTTAATATAAGTAGATTGCTTTTCAACTAATTTATATTTCAAAAAATTACAAGTAGCTAGCGATAAAAGTACAACATACGTGACGCGCTAATGAGTTTCATGTTTGATTTAGTTAAGCCTTCATTCAAAATTCTCATTATCATTGTTATAACTGTTTCATAGCAATCACATTTTGTAACAATGGATTTCATATTTAATCATTTAGGCCAAATCGCTTTCAATTTGACTACTTATTAATTGATATCTTCGTTAATTAAAATCGTATAATTATATAAATTAAAACTAATAAAGTCTGAAAAATTACCTATCTATCGGTACCTGGATCGACTTTCAGTTCATTGGCGTTCAGAAGAAAGAAGCGTGACATAGAAAGGTAGTTAGAAAGATACTCAGTTTTTAATATAAGTAGATGGTTAATTTTCTAAATATTGCTGATTTTAATATCATTCAGTGAATTTTTCGCAAAATATCGTCAATAGCGCCAAGTTGAACCCAAATTCAAAAAATAATTTTTTCGCCAAGTTGGCGTCAAACACTTGGCGACCAAAAGCTTGCCGACATATCGCCAAGTGGTCGCGCCAATTCATATCACTTGAATCTGCATTGAAATTAACACTGATTTACCCCAAAAAAGGGGTAAAACATCCCCTTGGGAACATTCAAATGCAACCACAAGGGGAGGTGCACAACTAGACCATCCTCAGAGCCTACTTACCAAGCTAGAAGCTTTTACGGCATATAGTTTTTGAGTTATGCAACACACATACGCATATACATCCGCACATACGTACATACAGACGTCACGAGAAAACTCGTCGTAATTAACTCGGGGGTGGTTGAAAAGGATTTTTCGGCTGCTTATATGTTGGTAGGTACATATGCACGTGCTGACAGGTTGAAAAAACTACTGAACATTCATTCGGGGGTGAGCAAAATCAAAATTTAGACTCAAATTTGAGCGATTTTTTTTTCGCGATCACAATACTTCCTTTACTACGTAAAAGGAAATAAAAAACGTTTATCTGAGCTTAGTTTTTTTTTTTCTTTCTTTCTTTTTTGTAAATCAATTATCGTGTGCATAATATTGGTGAAATATTTAATAACTGTATCATTTACGTAGAAGCTTATTGAAATGATATTGAAACAGAAAAGCTTTAAAATTTAAACAAAGAATAATTAAAAGTTTAAACTTTGAGTACATACAGAAATATTTAATTCTATCTTTTAAAGTTTTGTCTCTTTTGATAAAAATACATAATTTAGAAAGAAATCACAATATGCTAGTGTTTCATTTCATATGTAGGGCTACTCCTGTACAATAAAATAGAGGCTTTAAAAATTAATTTGAAATTATTTAACATGTTCTTAAAGAAATGATGCGAGAAACAACTTTGATTTATTGTTTTGAAGCTGCATTGCATAAAAATAAGCGAACATGCAATGTAATTGTAATGCTGGATATCCGCAGGATATCCGGCGGCACACTCCCGGATATCCGGTGATATTCGGATATCCGGCTTGTGATGAGCCACCGGATATCCGATATCCGGCAAAATCACTATCCGGTCCATCCCTAATTCTAATTAAAATTAACAGAAACTGAAAGATTAAATTAAGTCAGTGAAATTGAACCAACAGTGGATTGGGGGATAACCAAGCTTTTGTTAGCAGCCTGGTTAAAAACCTAGTGACTGAAAGTTTTATTACATAGGAAGCAGGAAGAAAGGAATGAAAGTATAAAAATGTTTTAAAAAACTAATGTTTAATAATGTACAATAAATAGAGCCCAAAAGGTTTGGGTTCTTATTACTTATCCAGGTTATGAAACCTGTAGTTTTAGATTATCATGACTTTTTTTTTTTTCTATTAGTTCCAGTAGCTTTATTTTATTAACATTTTAAAATTTTATTTTGATATCTTTAACATTTTCTGAAGGATCAATTTTCAAAATTGCATTGAAAAGAATATTTTTGCTTTTCAAACAGCTGTTGCCTGAATGAAATTGCTCATGCAAAAAAAATTCTATTTTGATGAAATCAAACAACTTTTTTCATTAAAGTGTCCAGAATAACTTACAGAATAAGACAAAAATGTATTTTTAGCTGTTTTTACAAGTATTATCAGGTTACAAACCTGAACTTCATAATTAAAAAAAAAAAAAGGGACTTATGGTTTATTTAGAATAATCCCCAGAGTATAAACTACTTAGTTTAAACTAAATTGGTGGCTTTATGACTATTTATATGATTTTAAAGTGCCCGCTTTGTGCTGGGTGGCCCGGCGTTGCACGGGTTTTTAAAGTAGTGAGGAAAGTTTAAACAAACTACTCGCCGCCAAAGTGACTCGCCTTTAAAATGGCGAGGAAAGCAATTATATTAATAAGAAAAGAAAAAATATAAAAGTATAATTTTTAATAAGATAAAGAAAAAATTTAAAGTTTTAATTGAAAATGGCAACGGAAAGAAATAAAAGTCTTCGAATTTTAAATAGTTCAAAAATTTAGTTAGCATTTTAATTAAAAATGGCAACAGAAAGAAATAAAAGACTTGGAATTTTAAATAGTTCAAAAATTTAATTAACGTTTTAATTAATATCTCAGCTAATTAAAGCCGTACGGTTGGTCTTATTGTCTTCCATAGAAAATTTGAAATTGAATAGTACTATGTTTGATTCTCTACTCTCAGCGGTTTTTGATGAGTTCAAGCTTCAGATGGATAGACATAGACAGACGCGGACAGATTTTAATAGTATTAATAATAATTAGCTGAAAAACTAATGAATGAATTGTATATGATGATGGAACAGTGATGTCGAAGCAAAAATGGTCCTATCATACAGTTGTTGTCTTTCAAAATTTCAATAATTAAGTAATCTGCTAATTTTCTGCGGGTCTCTTCAAAATTTTTGCACATGTTTCAAACTAACATTAGGTCTAAATTTCGACACTAAATCGCATCAAAACTTAATATTTTGGTTGGGAAAAGATTATGTAATAATTTTACAAAATTATGCAAGAAATAGTTGGAGATTTTTGCACAATTTTATCTTTAGTTCAAAGATTCTTGTAGAAATTCCGCAGATTGACTCAACTTCAATGGAGGTTCTCGTGTTCTGAATGGATTTGGAAGTACTGTAAAACCTGGCGTATCGGCCGCACCCACGTAAGAGCCGCAACTGAAATAATGCTCGAGTTGAAAAAAAATATCGCGGATGGGCCGCACCTCTCATATGTGCCGCATAGTGATTCTTCAATTAAGATACTTGCAATGTAAATGACATCTATTCTACTGATAGTTACAAACAAAAATGCAATTTATGAGTGAAATTAAGCATATTTAATGAGCAAATTAATAATAAAGTAAAATTAAATTAAGTGTAAAGTGTTAATGTATTATATAAAAATATCAAAACAAAATATTTACAAGTTTTTCAGTTAAAACCTTCAAAGTCCGAATCATCGCTAGATGAATGAAACAAGTCTAAAATAGTTTCATCGAGTTGCACATCATTGTAATTGTTATCAACTTCCGAATCGAATCGCTGTATGCAGAGTCCTCGACAACACCGTTATCACTGATTATTTCCGCAGCTTTAAAACCGTTAACGATGACACTTTCTTTAACATTTTTCCATGAATCGCTGACCCATCTCCCAATTTCTGCATAGCTGGCCTTGCGCATTTTCCACTCTTCGTGTAGGAATGGAGGACTTCACTCATCCAATCTTCCCACCGCTTTCTCATTTCGTTTTTGAAGCATTTATTAACTGTCAAATCCAGGGGTTGCAACTTTTTGGTGAGTCCACCTGGAATGACAGCCATTGTTGTTGAAACCGTTTTGCAGGCGCTCTTAACTACTTCTAACAAATGTGCGCGCATCGAGTCCAACACCAGAAGTCCGTCGGGCTTAAAGAAACATCCTTTTCTCTTTCTCTACACCTCGTTCAGCCAATCCAACATTATAGCTTCACACATCCAGCCTTTTTCGTTAGCGCGGATGACGACATCCTTCGAAAAATCTTCTTTGGGAAGAGTTTTTCGTTTAAATACGATGAGCGGATTTAATTTATCACCATTGGCCGCACATGCCAACACACATGTGAAAGAGCATTTCTCATTTCCTGTTGTTACAATGTTCAGTTTTTTCTCCTGCAACATGAGCAGTTCTGTTAGGAGGGCTGTCGAAAGTTAATGGAACTTCATCCATGTCAATGATTTGTGACAGCTCGTATTTTTTTTCCGAAATTAATTTTCTTACAAAAGTTAAAAAGTACTTCTTGATCTCCCAGTCTGAAGGCAACGCTTTTCCCATCGTTGTCTTTGTCCGTACGGAAAGTCCGTTCCGCAGCATATATTGACAAAGCCAAGACTGACTGCCGGCAAAATCAGTCACATTCATTTGTGAGGCAATTTTTTTGGCTTGAAGCCTGATCTTCACAGTAGAAATGGGATGACCAGCATCTCTTCTTTCTTTAATCCATGCCGTCAGATTTTCTTCCAGCTTTACGTACCGGACAACTCCTGTCCGGTTCGCTCGTTTATTTCTCAGCATTGCAGACCAAGTTGCCTTATCTTTTTTCCAGCGTCGAATGCATTTCTCGTCGACGTCGAATTCACGAGCTGCCGCTCAATTGCCAATTTGTTCGGCTTTCTCTACGGCATGAAGTTTAAATTCTGCGGTGTAATTTTTAAGCCGTTTAGGAGCCATCCTTTATCGAATAATCACAAGAAACTATAGACTTCAATAAGAATATAGAGTACTCTCTACACTGTCGAAATTAGCTCGACGAAAAAAAAACGAAGTGAACCAATCGACTGCTAAATAAAGAGGAGAAGGAAAGCAAGCATCTTCCTTTAGAAATAAGGCTGACCATTTGTTTCCCAGAATCTCAACAGGGACCAGTTTCAAATTCTATTCCCTCCCCCTACACGTTTTATCTCCTGTTAAAGCACTAAGAAAGTGGAAATCCCCCACTTCCCTCGCCTTTCCCATGCCCATCAACCCTTTTCATGTTGCTTCTTTGGATCACACTATTTTGTGTCCCTCATAAAAGAAACACAAACGCCCCCAAGTAGCTTTTAAGAGCCACTTCCTGGAATTTGGTTAAGTAGCCGATTCAAGGAACCTCCCTTTATTTGTTTACTGTTCAGATGTCCCCCGAACAGGTGTTCCCCCTTTTTCTTACTTGCGCAGTATACCTCAACACTCAAATTTTGAATTGGTAGCCAATGGCTACTAACACCCCACAAAATGGTAGCCAAATTTCAGAAAATGGTAGCCAAACTTAAAACTAAAAAAATTTCAATGTAACTTGATAAAAATCAAGAATAAAGTTTGATTATACCCATATTTGAATGTTCAAAATTCAATAAATAAGTTCTAACTTGCTCTTATGAAGAAAAAAAAATATTTCTTTTGTTATTTGTTTTTGATACTTGTTCACAAAAAAAAAAAAAAAACATTTCAATAAAATTTAAGTTTGGACAGTACGGTTTAAACTCGGGCCAACCCCTGTTGTAAGACACTTTAAAAATATTTTATCTGATTTTTTTTAGTATGTATAGCAAGAGCAGACATTCAAAATTCGGTAAAAACCCGACCTTTGGTGTCAAAACACTTTTCTCTTTCTTTTTTGGTTTTAATCACATAGCAAAACAAGCAGCAAAATATTCTGAAGGAAAAAATGATTATTCAACAAAAGAATAAAATGAGCCAAGGTATAGATGGGAGCAGATAATAAAATCCCCCAAAACTTCTACAATAATTTGAATATTGTCAGGATGTAAAAAGATTGAGATTCCAAATGAGGCCGCAATTTTCGTCGAATCACGTGTTTCTTTGTTGGCATTGGCGTCGAACTACTTTTAAGATTCATGTCACATGATATGAACGACGATTTAAAATTAGGTTAATTAGTAAATAAATTAAAAATAATACATAAAATGAGCCGAGCTACGGTAGTAGATAATAAGAAGCCTCAAAGATTCCAAAATAATTGAGATATTTTTAGGATGCGAAAGGATTGAAATCCCAAACAAGGTACGCAACTTTCGGCGAGGCACGTGTGACTTTGTGCGCACGGGCGGCAACTCACGTTTTTTTTTTTTTTTTGGTTAACATTGTATGTGAATAAGCAAATAAAATAATTTAAAAAAAAAAACCCTCAATTAATGAGTAAAGTGAGACATGTTGTGGTAGCAGATAACATAAGTCTCAAAAGTTCCTAACAGGATGCAAAAAGATTGATAGCTCAAACACGGCCCGCATATTTCGGTGAGCCACGTGCTTTTTGGTGGCATGAGCCAAACTATGTTTCAATGGTTAATATTACAATGAGCAATTAAAATTATATTAATAAATACATTATAAAATTACTCTATGGAAAGAGCCGAGTTACATTAACAGATAACAAAATGCCTCAAAACTTCAAAAATAATTGAAACATTATCAAGATGCAAAAGGATTGCCCTCCTCAAACCAGGTGCGCAATTTTTGGCGAGGCACGTGTTTCTATTAAAGAAGCGATATATTTTCAGGCGAATTTTAAGTGGATGAGAGTATAATACCATCTCCCTTCTACGCCCCCGGCGATCCGATTGCCGAATGTTTAGTGGACAAGAGGATTTGGTAAAAGGTCACATGTCAAGGTTAAGGTTGGGAAAGGGGTGTAGCATTTTTGAATGGTAGCCATGTTGGCGACCTCAGTGAAAATAATGATCGCCAAATCGTGAAAATTGGTCGCATTTGGCGACTGGCGACCGCGAGTGTTGATCTATATTGCGCAGGGTCAGCAGAAATAGCTGACAGCTACCTACCCAGGGGCGCCGGCAGGAATGTCGGCGTCAACACGCTTTTGTTACAGCCCTGATTTCCTAGGAGTGAAATCGTGGATCTCTGGCGAGGCGACGGTTGCCGCCTTCTTCTGCACATGCGCCTGACCCGCAGATTGACGTCCGTCTTTCACGCCACGCTCCAATCTGGTTCTGATTCCATCGTGCACTCGCGCCCGGCGACGATTGTCGCGTTCTAGGAAACCAAGGCTTAATCCCTGTCTGCTTTTGTCTCCCCCCCCCCCAAAGATCCGACGTCGTACGTTGAAGTTATAGGGGATTTCCGGGCCTTTTATTTATTGTCAGAATTTTCTGCTCTTAGGTCTGGGGAAAAAAAATCGCATAAGGGCCGCACCGTTGTATGAGCAGCAGTAAAGATAAAATTGCATTTTTTCACGCATGGGCCGGTTTTTACAGTTAGTTATACTAAGGATTAATAGAAATATTTAAAAGAAAAAAATTAGGTTTTTATTAAATATTTCTGTTTTGACAAAAGTTGTTGATGCAAAGTGATGCATCATCCATCGGGAAAATATTCTGACTTAGGAAACATACAAAAAGATTTTTTTTATTTTGTTGTATATGTGTGTGTGATCAATATCTTTTGCATGACATACTTAAATATTTCAATTTTTGATAAAGCTTTTGACATTTCATACCCACAAGAAATTTTGGGTGAAATTAATTAGTTTTGATTCCTAACACTTTCAAACTTTACTGCTCCTCCCAATAGTCAGCTCCAGAACTGTACTTGCACAGCAACAAATGGTGTGCTTTAATTTTTACTTAGGTTATTGACTTTTATTTTATTGTTGCATTATCTTCACTTGAATTTCGTTCAAGATTAACAATATGTATCCAATATCAAAATCGTCTCCAATGCAAACACAGCACTCAATGGTCTTAAATTGATAAAAACTGCTTCTTTAAATTTTGTTCAAGAGTGCATATTATGGAACCCGCACCCTGATAGTCTGGATTTATCAAAATATATTTATATTTTTTCTATTGGAATACCCGCAGAACTTAAATTTTATCATACAGCTATTTGGTTTTCTACTACAATTTTAGTAAAAATATAAATACCAGGGATTACGAGAAACTGTGTCAGCCTAGTCGAGAACTAGGGAAACTGGGGCTGTGCTCGGAATGGGAGGAATATAACTTCTATAAGTTTTATGGGAGGAGGGGGAGGAAGGTCACCAAACTCACGAGAAGCCCACTCTGCTCTCGAGCTGTCCTAATAAATACTGCACATGCGCGATAGAAATTTATATACACTACTCCATGCTGCAGTTTATTTATTTTGGAAGATTTATGAAATAACGCCTCGAAGAGAGAAAAAAAATTGTTTTTTTAAGCTTAAATGTAGAACTCCGATCTTTAAGAACTGTTGCTGCGGAAATGTTTCTTGGTAATTTTTCAACCGAATATGGCGGAATATTTTTCAAGTTTCAACAAATGTTACTCTTTTTTTTTGCTCCAAACAATCTTTTTAAATCGTTAATAATGTGCATTGAACTCTTATTGATACAAAATTATGCTTTGAAATGCAAACTGTGTTTTGTTATTAGACAAAAACTAGTTAAGTATTCAGCTGCTGAATAGCTGAATAATTCATTGCATCCATAGGCGGCTGGTGTACCCAAAAAGTGGGCGGTCAATAAAAATATATTTGTGTATAGATGTGGGGGAGTTAAGGCAGCATTTCTGAAAGGGTTTCTTCGTAAAATTTGGCCATATTATTGTATTTTAACATTTCTGATTAAATGACCTCTAAAAAGTGCAGAATGTGGTCAGAAAAAATCAACCAGGCAAAAAATGGCTCACATAGACATTCCCCTTACGGTTCAGAATTTCATTGTTGTGAAATAACATGAAAAAAGTTGAAATTTTCATCTCGTTTTTGGAATTTTCAGTTTTTATTTTGGTGAAATAAATCAATCCACTCAGTAAAAAGTAGTTTTTCACTTGACCATTACCTTTTTACTTTGAAAAGTGAGGGGGCAAGGGCCCTTTACTTTTGAAAGTGGGGGGGGGGGGCAGTCGCCCAAGTTGCCCTCCCTGTACGAGCCCCCTATGATTGTATCACTAGTACACATAACTAAGATGTTTTTCAAACAGATGCAAGAAAAATTTTCTTGACATACAGAACAATGTTGCTTAGTTATTTTTATAAAAAATTGTAAACAGGAAAAATTTAAAAGCAATCGGATAAGATCAAATGACACATGTTCTAGAAGGAAGGAGCTTTTTGAAACAGACAGAAAGTAAAAGTATTTGTAGAGTATTATCCAAAACATAAACCATGAGAAGTACTCTTTGTGTGTAGTCCAACTGAGCCATGTACGAACATAAACTCACTGTGACAGCCAATTAGAATATAATATTTGAATAACCAGTTATGATTAAGGTATAAAAAAGTTCTACACGTTTTTAACTAGCAATAAAGTTTTAAAAGTGAAGCAAAGTACTGTCATAGCACAGGAATAGCACATTTAAAAAAATGGCATGCAACCGATGAAATGAATGGACTGCATTTTTTGAATAAATAATGCAATGCTATGCTAGGTTTAAGCCGGTAAATGAAAACAACAATGATTCCTTGGCTTTGTTGATTCGATTATTTAAAAAACAATTAAAAAAATTACCAGTCATTTTCTAGCTGCTCGAATATGTTGTCATCAATTTGCTTAATTCCTTTTCCATACAAAAGATTACATTAGCACCACACTGTTGAAATTCAACAGAAAAAATTGTTTTGACTGCGGCTACAGTTAAAACAAAATAACCTACTTGCATTAAAGGGAGAGAACGTGCCGAACCGTTGTCTCCTCAGAGTTTCACCTTTAGCGCCTCCCTACTCTATTTTGTCCTCAGTTTCCTAAACAAGTATTAATTTATGCCAGAAATTTTCCAAAAAAGGGGGTTTTATAGCTCATGACAATTTTTGTCCACAATTCGTGCAGACGTTGCGCGGTTTTCACTTTTCATAACATTAGAAACACTATCTCTAGAAAAGAAGAAAGAAAATCTAGAGAAACTAGCTAGAGTCCCTGGCATGGCGAAAAAAGTGATGAAAACCCATTGGGTATGCAGCACAGTAAGAGCACTTTTAAATGTTTGGGGAATTTTAAAAAAATGTGCGAATTTACTCTAATTGAAATCGGTTCCAATTAATCATATTTATCCTTTTATCCAAGGATCTTTCTTTCATGAAAATAAAATTTACTCTTTGCAGTTCGATATAAAATATACAGGATGGAAAACATGACCGGAATTTTTGATGCACAATTTTCTCTTTCTCACTCTCTCCATCTGTTTTGCATATTTTCTTCATTCCTTAAGGGATCTAGGGACCTTTAATCCTCAAATTTTTCTTTCTTTTTTTTTCCAACATAAACATATCATTGATTAATTGTGAACAGTTAGGTGCCTTATTTATTACCATACATTAAAAACCTTTTCAAGTTATCACAAAAAACGAAACTACCGATTGTTATTTTATCACGCGACCTTCTTTGAATTTGCGGATACGTCAGGCCTCTTCGGATTCTCCTAAAATAGGGGGAGGGGGAATGCAAATGTTTCGGAGTTGCAAGGAACGCCTCTTTTTTTCCTCCACAAGCTCACCCTTTTAGTTGCATTGAAAACACCCAGCAAGCAAAACTTCTTGCCTCAAGATTGTTATGTTACTGATTTTCGATTGTCAGAGTCTTGCCACAAGATTGTCTGACAAGGAGCATGCAACCTAATATCAAGAAAATAACAAGATAGATTGTTATTGCAATTATGCATAAAGATTGTTATAACAAGAAAATATCAAGATCTTGGCATTTTCTTGTCATGACATTCTGTATGCAAGGAGTTTTATTTATTTATTTATTTGTTATTTTCACGTCAAATACACGACTTAAATTTCATTCTTAAACTATTTCTGTTATTCTTCAATATTGATTATTTTTCTAGCTGAAGAATTTTTTTAAGGCTGACACATAATCGGAAATTCACGTGAAGATATTTTTGTTTATTCTAATTGCAATTTAATTGTATTTAATGAAAATGTCTACATTAACTTCAGATTAAACTTTGCATCTTAAATCTGATGTTTCATTTTAGCTTGTAGACTTCAAAAAAGTGTTAAACACTTAGTTATAACTCAATTTATTTTAATTGATTTTTTTTATATATTTATTTTAATTGAATGTTTTTTGAGATCAATATTAATTCTTTTCCTCTTCTTCTTCTTCTTATTATTATTATTATTTTTATTATTATTTTTTCTTAATAGAAGTGGGCTTGATAAAAATATGGTGCACTGTTTGATTTATTTTTAAATCTATGATTCGATCGTACTAAAAGATCTTTTAGTACTACAAAGACATAAAATGCTCAGTTAGGATTAATTGAGGAGCATTAATTGCACCGAAATAATCAGCAAAAAATTCAAGTTACATTCTAGATAGATGTCAGCTTTTGTTTAGACAAAAAATTAATTTATCTTAAAGAATAACATAAATAGTTAATGAATAAAATTTAGCTTACTCGTGAGCTTGAAGAGTCATTATGATAAAATCTTTGCATGTAATCCCTTGTCAGCCACATAGGAACGAAAATCTTTACTGTCACCCATTTCTGCAATTGATCCCTAATCGGTCGCGATATGGATTGTATAGCACCACGTCATCGAATAAATGCAATAATAGGATCACAAATAAATAACTCTAAAACAATATTATTGCACACAATAATGAAGCAATCGAATTTTAACGACGATTAAATCGTATCCACGTTTTCACGTGCAGCGCTCGCTTCGCGTTGAAGAAGGAAACGAAACGGAATGCTGGGTGTAAAACTCCGCGCATGCGCCTCTCTCCTATTGTGCGCGCTAATGATCTTGACGGCGACAAAGAGATATCAAGAGCATCTTGACGCTGACAAGATTTATGCAATCTTGATATTGCAAGACGAAATCAATATTGATATATCAAGATGTATGCAAGATTGTATAAAGATTGTTATAAAAAGATTGTTATAACAATCTATATGCAATCTTGATATTGCAAGACGAAATCAATTTTGATATGTCAGGATGTACGTAAGATTGCATAAAGGTTGTTATAACAATCTTGATATTGCAAGACGAAATCAATTTTGATATGTCAGGATGTACGTAAGATTGCATAAAGGTTGTTATAACAATCTTGTTATAACGATATTTATGCAATCTTTATGCAAGATAAAATACGCAATCTTGACGCCGTCAAAACGATATCAAGATCCGTCAAGATTGTTACAAGAAGTTTTGCTTGTAGGGCTTTCCCTTGCAACCCCCGAAACATGTGTCTGCAAACTTTTGCAAATTTTGAGCTCTAAAACTTTGAATATTCCTATTTAATTTTTCAAGCACAAAGGTACTTATTTATTTCTTAATTTTTTTAAATTAAAGTGGCAAAAGTTGTTAAATTTGAAAAACTATTATAATCAAATGAGTTTTAAGGAGTTTACGTTCGGAGTACTTTTTTTGAAATAACTCAAATATTGACTAACTGTAAATTTTTTTCAATTCAAGAGTGATTAAAAGTAGGAAACTGAACAAAAAAAAAAATAGTTTTTTTCTGATAAAATTTTTAAAAACTGGGGAATTTGAGCAAAAAAAAAAGCTAATTTTACTGTTTACTAGGGGTGCGACATCGAAGGCAAAACATCGATGTTTCAAGACATCAGTTTTGGAAAACAAGGACATCGATGTTGTTGATACATCGACCAAAAAACATCGATGTTTTTTTTCAAACATCGATGTTTCAAAACATCGATCCTTTTTTTTATTGCTTACACATTTGAATGTACAGTTACTCCCCATTCGAAGCGCCTTTTTATATCACTCAATAAGATATATCTTTTGTCTTATGGAAAAACATCACCCGTAAGATATCGATGTCAATTAAGAAAGCTTGTTTTAGTGAGATACAGTCGACGCTCGATATAACTACCATCTCCGTCCTACAAAAAGCGTTCCTTATAACGAGTGGTCGCTATAAGAGGTAGAACATAGAGTATACTGGGATACAGTTGGAGTTTTTCTCACCGGTCGTTACATTAGGATGGTCTTTATAACGTGTGGTCGTTACAACGAGCGTCGACTGTATATACTGCAACTGTTGATTATCTGTGAAACTTTTTTTGTCGCATATTTTTATAACTTTTTTTTTTTTTTTTTTGCTGAAATGTAAAACATCATTGAAAAAAATATCAAATGCAAAAACAACGACGTTTAAAAATCTTTGACAGTAAATCATCGTTAGTTATGAAAAAAAAAATTTTTTTTTTTCAATTTGTTAGACATTGCAACTAGTGGGTTGAGGAAAGATAAATCTTTTTCACAGCATAATTTCTTTCTTTCTTTTTTTTTTCTGAAATGTCAAAAGTACATCGAAAGAAGGAAAAAAAAACATTGAACGCGAAACAACGATCATTAAAAGAAAAAAAAAACGGCGAAAGCAAATAGAGATGTTTCAGAAACATCGAGAGCAAAACATCGATAATAATCAATCATAGAATTTTTTTTTTCCAATGCGGTTAATATTGCAACTTCGGATTCATGATGAAAACTTTTTAATAAGTATGATCATTGTATATTTTTCTTTGGCTTTCTCTACTAGAATATAAAACATCGGCATCGAAAACAACATCGAACCCAAAACATCGATGTTGGAAAAATATCGACCCTCAATCATCGATGGTAAAAATATCGATGTTCTGACAAAAACATCGATGTTTCCAAAACATCGACATCAATGTCGCAGCGCTACTGTTTACGCCAAACTTTCTATACTCATTTAAAGTCAATATATCAAAAAATCATTTCCAATTAAGTTACTACGTTATTTATCTGTGTTGTGAACTAAAAGTTATACAACAGTCCAAAAATTAAAAGAAATATGCAAACTTTATTCAAATTCGCCGATTTTTCACCGTAAAACACTCAATATTTCCCAGATAAAGGTCTGTAATTTTTTTAAATACTGACATAAAGCTCAGATTATTGTTCAAAACATAGCCACACTTGTGATAAACATTGTCTGAGAAAATCAGGTCTCTAGGTATAAAACTTCTTTAGTTATGAGATTTGATGTGAATGAAAACCTCGAAAAAAGTAGTTTCTCGGAAAACGCATTTGAATATATCTGGAATATTGGTAATAAAGTTTCAGAAAATTTTTAAGGAAAACATTTTCTATGGTATTGGCTTACACTTTCTTTGATTATACTTGTCAATATGCTTCCTTTCTTTACAGCTTTTCTTTTTTACCAGTCTTTAGGATTTTTGGGGTCTTTAAGTTAAACCTTCCTGTTCTTACTGTATCACTTCTGGTAGACTTAAATAACTAACTTCGCTGCTAGTTATTGTAGAAACAAAATTGAAGTCCTAATTGAAGTCCGTTTTGGAGTCCTAAAAATCTATTACATTAAAAATATATAGTAAAGTAAAAAACTTTTTTTGCAAAAATATCCATGCTAAAGCACACACACACACACACACACACACACACACACACACACACACACACACACACACACACACACACACACACACACACACACACACACACACACACAACACACACACACACACACACACACACACACACAACACACACACACACACAACACACACACACACAACACACACACACACACACACACACACACACACACACACACACACACACACACACACACACACACACACACACACACACACACTGCCTTAAACACTATTTGGGATCTACATGAAAACTTTCTCATTATCCCCACCTGTAATATACGTGTTTCTTTAGAAGTACTGCATAATTTAGAGTAGTCAAATTAAAGAATACTGCAAAAGGTCTTTTCAGGGACCAGCAGGAAATGACATCGAAAGCAGATAACGTACAAAACGGACAACGTAAAATCGTTGTTTTACTGAATTAAAAAAAGTTACGTCGCACTTGTAAAAAAAAAAAAGAGAAATAATGTCTATGATTTGCAGTGTTTATGTTCTTTATTTTTTTCCGCAACGTTCAAATTGAACATGAAATTAAAAGTCAGAATTGTTTCTTTTCTTGAAATAATTCAATTTTTACGATTAATTGTATTGAATATTCAATATTTGGAATTAACAAAGCTGTAAGATTTTAAACATTTTGTATGAAATGAAATTGTTTTAATGAGTGAATTTGCAAACTTAAAAAATACTACTATTACAAAAAAAAAAAAAAAAAAAGAAGAAAAAGAAAAAGATACACACTTCAGCAAAAATTGTATAACATTATACTGCTTTAAAAAAAAAAGCCCTATCTCCAATGGCAAAAATGTTGGAAAAACTACAAGACATAAATTGTTAACCTCCATAAATGCTATTATATTTAAAAATAAAAAACAAAAAGTTTTAGTTCAGAAATAGAACACCGCAGGAACAAAATTCTAACTATCTTTAATAACTATCTGTGAACAAACATCAAAAAATCTATAAAAATGAATTATATCAAAATTTGGATTTAGGGCCTTTTAAATGATGACGGCAGTATTGCAACATTCCTAAGACGACAATGGTTGAAATACAATTTTTTATAAATTATATTATTGCTCTATATCGCAGCTGTGTTTCTGCTGTGGTATGGCTACCTTCTATCGCTAGCTTGTGTAGTCGAGCATTGTTAAAATCGAGAAGAACACTTTCAAATATAAAATGTATCGCGGTGATTAAAGACTAATTTATGTCGTCATTTCAAGGCACTTCCGTTTGCTTGTTAAAATTTCACCTGCTACCTGCTGCGGGCTACCTGCTAAAATGGGGAAAGTAGGTTGCACACAGCCACAGAAAGGACACCTCATGGAACAACAAGGGGCTATATAGTAGTAATATAGTATAATATATAGTAGCCTTGAATGTTGACTCATGTGCGTTAGTGCGAGTTGTTAGTAGAAAAACCTACTTTTGAAGTACTGAAAACTTTTCAAGGTATGTATAAACGGAGTTTCTCCTATTAAAAATTATACAGTAAATGGCTGCTAAAGGACAACGAAGTAGATGACATGAGCTTCTCGTAGAAGCTCTTGTTTTGAACTACTTGTTTGTTTGGTATAATGGCTACAAGCACCATCTACTTGAAGTACTTGGTGGTCAAAAAAAAAAAAACGGGCTGGCCTGTTCTTGGGCATAGCCTGCTAAAATGATAGCACGTTTTTACACAACACTTTTTAAAATTCTTGATAATTAAGAATTAAATTCATTATATAAGCTAGTTTTTTATAATTTATAGAGAAAGGAGAATTGGTTGATTCCAGTGATGGCACTAGGAAATTTAAAACAGGAGGGGCCGGGGGGGGGAGCAAGCTTGACCAACAGGGACAAGTTGCAATTCCCCCAGCATCATTTTAATGAATAAAAAGGAAAAAAAAAACAGGTCTTGGGTGGGTGGGGCTCCAACGTTTCCTATGGCACTTTTTCAAAATTGAAATTCCAGTAATGAAATTTTGAACTGCTTTTATAAGAGAGATCTCTCTCCTGGAAATTTTCTTGACATTGAAAATTGCAGTCTCATAAGTGCGTTTTCAGATCACCTTTGGTAATGTTAATGGCGCGTGTGAAAAACGCTCTCCTGTCAAATTTTCAAAATCGCCAATTCTGTAAACATGAGTTTCTACGATCTTCGGTGATGTTGGAACGGTGAGGAGTGTTCTAATTTGAAAATTTTGAGATCGAGATCCTGAAAACGGAACTAAAAACGCAACTTTAATGGGGTTTGGAGAAGGGAAGTTGTACGCGACTATCGGACGGACTATTTTCGAAAATGAAGTTCTAAATGTGGCTTTGTAAGTCATGTAATGGTATTAGGGAAAGGGTCAAGACATTTTCCCACAAAATTTTTCCGAAATTTTAAGTTCGGAAATCAGTTTTGGACTACCTAAAAGGAAGAAATTCGGTTCAGGAGCCCCTTTTCTCGCCCTCCCTTGGCTAATTCTTTATAATTTATTTTCATTAAAAGTTATGGGAAATTCTCTAGTCGTTTTTCTTCATAACAATTGGACGGCTTGATTTTGGAAATTTTCAACTTCCACCCTAATATTTTTATGTGTTTGAAATCCCAATTCTGTGGACTATCAGTTAAAAAAAACTTAAATTTTTACTGAAATGGTTATTTTGCAATGGCACATTTAGTCAATTTTTTCCATTTTGTTTCAATTTAAGGGTGAATATCAGGAAAAGTGCTAATTTAAGTCACAAATGAATTTCTCAAGCACTTCCAAATAAAGACCAAAAATTTTTCTTTTCCCATACAGTAAACTGCGTCGCACATACAATCCATGACAAATTTTTCAGGTTTTACTTTAATTTGTGACAATAGAACTCTTTTTATAGCCTCAATGTCATGTCGGCAGCGCGTCCATTCGAATCGCAAAGTTCAAAAAAAAAAAAAAAAAAAATCCTGTGGATTACAAAACATCGCAGCAGAAACAAATACAATAGGAAATAACGTGTTTTATGTTCATCTATGACGATTAACTCTTGAGTTTTAGATAAAATGAATTTATATCGATAAGAAAAAGCAATTTCTGCTTGTCACAAGTTTTCATAACATGACGAGTGAGCCAACTTCCGGAATAAAATCTAGACAAAACATTTTTTGGTGCCAAAAAATTACGCTGGGTGAAGCTCTAATATGTGATGTTTCAGTTCCGATAGAAAATTTTCACTTCGGCTGCATTAAATTACAGGTAAGATTTTTTCAATCTTGACTTTTCTGTTTCTATCAAATGAAGTGTCATGACTGCAGTGGAATTTAAGACACAAAATAAAGTAATTTTTCAATTTATTTTTGCATAACGGAAAAGAAACCTGTTGTCATGGATATAAGGTGTTTTTATTTTTGAATTTTTAATTAGGAATGTTCAGCTATCATATTGCGCGAAATTTGTCATGTCGGCAGCGCCGAAGTAGAAGGTATTTGTTACGAAACTGATGGGTGAGTTACCGATGTTTTTTCGCAATTTTTCTTCGTGTTATGAGTTTGTTGAGTTTTAAAGTACAAAGGTAGATTTAAGTGCATAGTTTTTCCTGCTAAATTTTCCCATTTTATCAGTTTATTCATTGTTTTTTATAAGCTTCAAAAACATCAATATTTCCGCTAAATTTGAGTTTTCAAACAAAATTGCCTTTCTTCACCCTCTTTTTTTACATCAATATTCCGAGCTTCGTTTCTAACCACTGCACCCAAAAATATAATTTTGTTTTAAAATGGGAAACTTAACAGTTTAGTGAAAATCTCTCTCCCCAGCCAAACTATGACTGTCTTGATTTAATTTCGTTTTTAAAGATCGTGTTACGAATTTTATTTTTATTTTTATCTATTGACCTATTTATCAGGGTGAAAAAAAACTTTGTCGCACTTATTTAGACTAACTTTTAATTGAATCGTTTATTTCGAAAAGGTAACATCTCTATTTTGATCTCCTCTGTCTCTTTAGAAAATTAAACAGCGCACGGTTATATTTTTGAATGTCATAATCAATGAAAAGATGCCTTTAGTTAAGTACACAATTACTGCAATAATTTACCAAATAACCATTGATTATGACATTCAAAAATATAACCTTGCGCTGTTTAATTTTCTAAAGAGACAGAGGAGATCAAAATAGAGATGTTACCTTTTCGAAATAAACGATTCAATTAGTCTTTAATTTTATTTATAAAACTAAAAAGCGTTTAGGCTCTGAAAATATTACATTGTAAGTAATAATTATTTTATTTTTAAACATAAAAGGTAGTGAAAGTTTACTTTTGTGCACTAAGTGTAAAATCTGTAATATTTGTCAGTTCGGTAGCATTCTCATCATGTCGGTAACGCTCAAAGACAACCCCGCCCCCTAAAAGAGGAGTAAATGTTCACTTTGACCATGCCCCGAATTTAAAAATATTGTTACTAATGTGTATTTGAAATACCCAATTAATTTTCTGAGTATCTTTAAAAATTGAAAATTTCCACTGTCAAATTGGCACTTTTCCTGATATTCACCCTTAAATATTATGCCCCCTAAATATTCCATTGCAGTTTTATCATCTTTCCGTTTTTTACCTCCAAACATTTCGAGTTATTCATTACTTAACATCACAATGTTTTGAATCTTATTCTTTCTCTCTGATGCGGGCGAAAGAACCGACGAGAAGCCACGTTAGTCTTGTCAGAAAACGGGGGTCTCTTCGAGGAGATCACGGGCCAGAATTAGAGTAAAGCTTGACCACGGAGAGATGGCAGGTGATCTTCGAGCGAAAATGAATAGCTTCATTTTTAATAATGAACATCAGAGAGATCAGGCAGGCAGTGAAACCTTTAATGATCCAAGTGAAAACACTATTTTCTCGCTGATCTCGCATATTTTAAAATGAAGCGGTCCGTTTCCGCGTCAAAGTCACGCGCCATCTCCGCATGGTCAAGCTTTAGGTGGTCAACCCAACGAGCTAATTCCATTTGTTCATTCATTTCTTTGAAATTCGAACCAAAGAAAAATTTCTAAAATGCAATAAAACTTATTTTTGTCCACCAATGAATTACACCACGTTGAATGCAGAGACTTTCTACTTAAAAAGTAGACATGTGTTTTTAAAGGATCTCACGGTTCTGAAAAGGGTTTTAGTTTAAAGGATTTCCTCTGGTCCCACCATGTTTTGCATTGAAAATATACAAGCGTTCAATAAAGGCAAAATCTAAACCACTAGATCAAAGTGAGGAAGTTTTGTTTTCAGTTTTAGTCTGATTTGATTAGCTCCTAAATTGTGTGCTAATTGTTTTTGCAAGCAAAGTACTTCGGAAAATAATGAAATTGTTCTAAAGCGAGAATAAAGGTAAAATGTGTATGTTGTTAGCGTTTATACTCAAATTAGGTCACAAATATAAGAATAAATATGTTTATTTAAAAAGAACATAACTAAAACAGTAAAATTTGAACATTAAGAACTTGTATACATATTGGTCCCTTTATACTTCTATAAGCTTTTCCTTCTTCCTAATCCACTGAGCACTGAAATACCACTGTATTCAAGAATAGATTTGGAGCTTGGTAATGGAAGCAGAAATTTTAAGGAGAGCCAAAGCTTCAAATGATGTCTCTTGAATAAATATAGAACTCCGATAACAGAAGCACATTTTAGACTCAGCCATAAGTAGTAATACCTAAAATCAAAATCATTGAGATAGTTGAATTGGAATATTTCCATTTAAATAATCAAGATTATCATAACTTAATAAATTTAAATGATCAAAAAATAAATTCGTTAAAAATTCGAACGTTATGGCACTCGCAAAGAAAAAAAACTAGTAAAACTGAAAGAATACTGGCTTTGTTATGTGGTATTGGGAGAAATTAGCAATGACTTTCGTATTTTATGACGTAAAAAATCTATATGAACACTTAACTGGTAGTGAAATGTGCGTTTAAATTGTAAATTAACTGGAGAAGTTCTACATTAGAATCGTTTTCCCTAATAAACATGTATAAAATTGGCTCAAATCTTTTTCCTTAAACTAATCGCTTCCTCGAATATCGTTTTAGCCGATATGATCTGAAGCGACAGTTTAGAGTTCAAGTTTATAATACAAGTCTGAAAACGTAACCTTGTAAGGGAAGTGCTTCTGCAAAGTAATTATGAATGAATCGTGCATGACAGTAGTAACATAATCCCGAGATGCTTACCTCAAGAACAAAAGAAAAATATTTTGCAACAATCGAAAACTTATTTACAACGCGGTAATAGTTCTTAAGACTTTAACAAAGATGTTACTTTTAGGTAGGGTAGTTTCTACTTAACTGGACATATCAGTTTGCATTGAAAAGTTTTTCAGGAAAACACATTCAAAAAAGTTCTCTGCAGCGGATACTTAAGTTTCTCAGGTCACAATGTCACAAATTGTCACAATGTTTTAAAAAATAAACGTTTTATTCACACGGCGGTTAGATTTTACTTAACTCAGTAAATCCAGAGCTTCCACAAAAAAGCGGAATTTGCGTTTGAAAAAATAAAGTAGTCTAAGCTTAAATATTTAGTAAATTATTCAGATGCCACATGTTTTATTTTTAGTTTGAATTGAATTTGATATGAACAAAAATATTTTGAAATGTATACTATGATAGGTCTTCTGTCATTTAACTCTTGAATTCTAGTCCTGCAATCAAAAGTGCACTGTGATGGAACACAGAGTTGGATGGAACGCACTGTAAAATACTTGCTGCTGTTCTAGGAAACTAATCGAATGAAGTGTGATAATTATTCCATTGAGTGCTGTCTTGAATTCGTAGAAATAAGGTTTTTTTCTTTCACTTTTTAAAATAATTTGTTCTTTTCGAGGGGATTGCATAGTTTCATTTAAATTTGCAAAATCAGAAAGTTTTGAGCGTCTTATTCCTACAAGTGAAGGGGCAAGTGGATAAAGGTGATAAGCAACATTTGAATTTCGCCGATTTACACAAATTCAGATTAGTGTGTTCATTTGTGTTAACTCACAAACAATTGAAGGGGCAAGTGCATAAAGGTGATATTTGACACTGTTTTAAATTTCTAAAAGAAGCAAGAAAAAAATTATCACCTTATCACCTTCATCCATGGTAAAAAGTGTGCTTTTTAAAAATTGTCACCTATCACCCTTATCCACTTGCCCCTTCAACTTGTCTCGTTTCTTTTTGATAAGACGCCGCGCGCCGTTCTAAAAGTGAAAGTTTGATAAGTATTTTGAAATGAAAATAAAATAGAAAGAACTTAAAAGATCTGAAACGTGCAAATTTTGTACTCTCATTTGAATGTCCGTTTTAGAAATTACGATTTTTGTAGATTTTACTATTACGACTTCAACCGATGCATTCTTTACGATTTCCAATGACAACTCAAGCTGTGGAGTTGAGGGCGAATATACTGTATTTCACCAGAGAGATTCTTGAATAAAGAAAATGAATGCTTGAAGGGAAGCAACCTTTATAGATTAATCAAGGGTGCTTGTTAATAACGAAATGAAAAAAAAAAACTCATTAAATGTGAATGATTTTAATTAAAAAACAATTTAAGTCAAATAGTTTGAATTGAAATTCAAGCTTCGTACCAAACCACAAAACATCTTTTCAAATGTAAAAGAATAAATTTACTGTCCTTCCTTTGCAGTTACAGATGTACGGCATTAAAATGGCATATTTATCGTAGTATATACATTTTTACAGAAACCCATAGCTCGAACATTTACTTGTCTTAGAATTGCATTAAGATTTTTTTTGCTGATTCTAGCATCAATAGAGCCTAATGGAACGCGTAAGGACCTCCACTTCTTGTACATGAAAAATAAACTAATTTTAACGTGTTTCATGTTCACATTTATTTATATCATTTAGGAATTAGTTTTTTACCTCATCATTTTTCGCCGAGAAATTTCCAGCGTGCTGTCGCTTTCCTTCAAAAAATAACGTCTTACTCCAAGTACGTAATTTTTCATATATTCTTCCCAATCCAGCAGGTCCTGATTAATTGGAAATATCTGAAAGGCAAATCGCAAATATTAAGTGCTTTTGTGGGATTCGGTGAACATGTTTGTCAAACAAGGGCGGATTCAGAAATGTTCCAAGGGAGGGGCGATTGATATTTTTTTTCATACTTGCCCTTTTTTTCAGCATACATTCTTAATAACACGCGTTTGTTCAAATATTTTGTTCTTCAATTTCGAAAAATTTCCAGAGCAGAGCCCTGAATCCCCACTCTTTCCCTTAATATCATTAAAGGTCAACTAAAATTGCATTTTTTGAACTTCAAAATTAAAAAATTGCTGGAGAAGAGTCCCTCAAAGGAGGGGCGATCGCCCCCATCGCCCCTCCCTTGTATCCGCCCTTGTTGTCAAAAAGCCTCTTTTTATATCTTCTATCAATATTCTGCCGAATAGATCAACCCTTTACTGGAAATGTACCCAGCGTGGGAAATTTTTTGCTTCACATACTACCTATCTTTTTTTCTATATCTGTACGGTTAATGTTTTTACGTAAACAAACTTACTGCTAATGTTTCTACGTTAATGTTAGACACATAAACATAGTTTCATTAGACACATTAACGTTATGTTTCGGCGGCTGAAAATCAAACACTATTGTGAGGTGTTCCTGCAACCGCATAGAATCATTACATGATGGATAAGTTTTGCAATCAAACACTTGCGAGAGGTGTTACGACGTCAATCCGCAGTAAAATGCCTACCGATGTTTTCTACACTAGGGCCACCAATCTTTCATACTTGGAACCGCGAATATTAACTTTTTATATTGGACACTTCAAATCCAATAATTTCAAAATTCTGCAAGTTATTTTTTCACTTACAATCCTTGGCAGATACACTAGGTGGCCAAAAGTATCCGGACACTTTTAAAAATTCACATTCTTACATATAGCTCGAGAAATAAGTGATCAATTGTTCTTTAACTTTAGTCATACAAAATATAGACTTCACCGAACATTTCCAAGTTGAAATTAAATTACCCTTGCATTTGGGGGACGACAAGAAGGGGGTTGAAAGAAAATCCGCTTTTTGACCATAACTCTTCGAAAATAGCTCGGAATAAGCTATCAATTCCAGTAATTAATTAGCATACTATGTATAATTACTGTACAAATTTTTATGAACGTACCACTCTTACTTCTGAAGATATGAAACATTTTTGAAAAAACGGCAATTTTATTTGAAGGGTTTTTGCTCATAACACGCAGAGTTTTTGATCAAACCTTATCACAACTTCAGGAAAGATGACAAAATACAAGAGAAAAAACATACTAAAGCGGTAAATAAAAATATTAAAAATTCGATGAGATATGAACGATAAAAGGAAATAATTTTTCACGGCGCATGCGCGAACGACAGAAATTTATAACTACAAAAATATTGTAGCCCGATTTATACTGCATCTTATAAAAAAAGTTCCAGTTGAATATCATGAAAAATGAAAAAGATATCAGCGATCTAGTGAGCTGTATTTCATTCAGTCGCAAACAATACATAAATAGTGAGGGGTTGTCCACAAATAGTGTGGTGACAATCGATCATTTTTTTTCAATGTTAAATTGTATACAGTTTGAAAATTTATATTCGGCATAGAAGTCACATTTCGTCTGTTCGGCCAAAAAGACCTTATACGTACGTTTCCAAAAGTATCCGAACACCCTCTGAAACGTTAGTTTTGAAAGACGACGCAATAACCTTTAATTTAAAAATAGCTCTTTGTGGACAGACCCTCACTATTTATGTATTGCCTGAGAATGAATGAAATACAGCTCACTAGATCGCTGATATCTTTTTCAATTTTCATGATATTCAACTGGAACTTTTTTTATAAGATGCAGTATAAATCGGGCTACAATATTTTTGTAGTTATAAATTTCTGTCGTTCGCGCATGCGCCGTGAAAAATTATTTCCTTTTAACGTTCATATCTCATCGAATTTTTAATATTTTTATTTACCGCTTTAGTATGTTTTTTCTCTTGTATTTTGTCATCTTTCCTGAAGTTGTGATAAGGTTTGATCAAAAACTCTGCGTGTTATGAGCAAAAACCCTTCAAATAAAATTGCCGTTTTTTCAAAAATGTTTCATATCTTCAGAAGTAAGAGCGGTACGTTCATAAAAATTTGTACAGTAATTATACATAGTATGCTAATTAATTACTGAAATTGATAGCTTATTCCGAGCTATTTTCGAAGAGTTATGGTCAAAAAGCGGTTTTTCTTTCAACCCCCTTCTTGTCGTCCCCCAAATGCAAGGGTAATTTAATTTCAACTTGGAAATGTTCGGTGAAGCCTATATTTTGTATGACTAAAGTTAAAGAACAATTGATCACTTATTTCTCGAGCTATATGTAAAAATGTGAATTTTTGAAAGTGTCCGGATACTTTTGGCCACCTAGTGTATTTATAATCAATGCTTTTCAGTTTTTCTGCAAAAGTAATACACTACTGTAGTTAAAATTTCGAGTTCTAAAAAAACTCGAAAAACTTTTCTTTATAATTAAACTGAAGGCGTCTTCAGTTATCCGAAATACGTATAATTTATATAACTTTTCTTTTTTAGGGTCTCAATTGGTCTAAAGGAATGTTTGGATCACTTTATAACAGACTTGCTTGCAAGAGAGGAGCAATGAATAGCTTAAAGCTTCCGTATAATGCTTGAAAAGTTGTTTTATTCGCGTCTGTTATTTATTCATGGAAAAATATGATACCATTGCTTCCAGAAGTTGGGACTTCTTTAAAGTGACCGGCAATTAACTTGAGTATCAAAAGCCATCAGTCACGTGCACTTCCACAGTTTAGACACGCTGTTGAAGAGGACTGACTTTTCTGTTCCGTATTCCCGTAGTAACCGCTCAGCAACAAACACTCAGGACTTTATGGCACACAGAATCTGCGAGCGCGTACCCTGCTTGTATTGTGAAGCTAAACGAGGGCATCGAACTCGAGATCCTCCAATATAGAGTTTGATCTAACTACTAGGCTCCCCACGGTAAGCAAATTTGGATACATTTTTATGTATCACTAAACTACAAAATCAGTTAGATTAAACTTTTGAAGATTATTGTATTTGTCTTTCTCCAAGAAATTTTTGAGCAATCAAATACTCCAATTCTTAATGCTGCTTTTATATCTACTACGATATAATCTTCGTTGCAGACTTCTTGCGCTTTGTATTATTAACCTACCATTCGAATTGACAGCCGATTATTGGTTATCACGTATTCCATCCGTAAAATTTACATTCTGCGCCTGTAATGGCAGGTGTAAAACCAGCATCAAAACAAATCTGTAATAACTCACTTTTTACTAGAATCTAGATTTGCCATTTAGAAAATTCTCAATTGTACTTAATCAGTGCACATTCTTGGTAATACATACAGTTAGTCACAAAAGTCTGCGTACACACTTAATTTTTAAATTAAAAAAACACTTTAAGCATAGAAAAATGTATTTTAATCAATGCATTTTTTTTCTTCTATTAGCTACAATTGTAAGCTTGAATAAAAAGTAAATAATATAAGTGTAATACTTTTTACATTTTTACAAAAAAATATTTTGTCAAAAAAACTGAGAAATTCCCTCCAATAAAGTCTGCGTACACTTTCAAAAAAAAAAAGCAAAATGTAAGTTTTTACATTACTTCAATACTTTGTAGCATATCCTTTATTCTTCAAAACAGCTTGCTGACGTCTGGGCATTGACTGAACTAGTTTTTTAGTGTCATCCGAAGTAAATTTCGCCCATTCTTCCTGCAATTTACTAATAAATCATTTTTCGACGTAATATTGCGTTTTTGAATTCGTTTCTCCAATTTTGCCCTCGAATGTTCGATTGGATTGAGGTCTGGTGACAGTGGAGGAGTACACAACTGTCTTTGAGTGTGATAGAGGAGATATTCCTTCAATTTTAGCTGTATGTTTCGGGTCGTTGATGTCTTGTTGGAAAAAAAAGGTATTAGATATTTTTTAATTTTGGGCACTGTATCGTAAATTTGTCTTTAGAATATCCAGTTAAATATCCTTATCCATGACTTAATCAATAATGTGAAGATTTCCAACTCCTTTCGACGACATACACCCCCATACCATTACATCGCCAACTCCATGTTTGACAGTTGGATTTAAATTTCTTAGATTCAGTTCTGTTCCTGGTTTTATCCCTACAATAGGGTGGGGTGGCCATTAACTTTAACTATTTTGAATTTACTTTCATCTGACCAAATTATATTGTTTCAGAAGTCCTACGAAGAGTTTAAATGTGTTTTGGCAAAAGCAGTTCTTTTCTTTCTATTTGTCTCGGATATGCATGGCTTAGACCTAGATTTGAGCCCATGATAATCGGCCTTATGCAGCACTTTTTGTGCAGTTTCTGGAGAAATTTCCTTGCTGCTAGTTAAAAAAATGTCTTTTACAATGCTTGCAGTAGAAAGTTTAGGATTTTGTGTAATTCGTAAAAGAATTTCTTTCTTCTGAGTTAACTTCTTCGGTCTCCCACATCTTAGTTTTACAGCAAGACTACCAGTGTCAAGATAGTTTTGAATAACTCTTTGTACACTAGGAAATGATTTTCTAATGATTTTACCAATATCACGAAGAGTTTTGCCTTCATCTCTCAACTTTAAATTAGTTGTCTCGTAACTAAAGGAATTTCTTTATTGGTTGTCATTTTTGTCAAAGAAAGTAGAAATAACAACTTCCGATTAACGTGAAATTTGCTTCGGAAGTCAATGACCTTAAAAATGTTACCTTCTTTGCATTTTCAAGTCTGAAGTTTAAAAATTAGATAAGAAATCCCCCGATTACTTTGCTTTGTACGCAAATTTTTTTTGGCTTTGATTTCTGGCCAATTATCTTTTAAAAATTAGTGTGCATAAATTATTAGATATGAAGATATTACAGTTGAATAATTTCAAAGTCCCTTATGGAAACTAAATATTAAAAAAATAAAACTTTATGAAACTACCCTTTCGCACTTTAAATTTGGATTTGATATTACTTTTTTTTGATGTAAGCAGACTTTGTTGACTAACTGTATGTATTTACAAATAAAGCATATTTTTACCGGAAATTCATTATTTCAAAAGATAGGTTGGGTTAATACTATGATACTAGTTATTTAAAGCCCAAAACCTTTTACTAATAAATATCTTGGCAAGAAAAATAGGTCATATTAACTCTTAGTCTTTTGGTTTTTCTACGGCTAAGTTAGCACGTTGTCCCACTTACGAGATAATTCTCGTGTCATTTCATTTTAGCTGACAGAATCTACAGAGTTAGCTCGTAGGTGTTAGATTTAACGTTTTCGTACATTTACATATAATACACCGACATCAACATTGCTATTATATGGCTTCCGAGGAGGTACCAGTATATCAAAACGGTTCACTGTTTCTACTAATTTTCTTAGCTCGGAAGCCAACTTGTTAATTATGCGACGTGAAAAATTAGGAGTATTTTGAGAAATTACAATTTTTTGAAAAAGAAATTCTAGAATTTTAGTTCTAAAATAATCTAAGATATTTTAACGCTATTTTCGGGGAATATGATGAATATGAATAAAATAATCTGAAATGTGAAGCAATGATCATGGAGGTAAAATAAATTCAAATACAAAATATTTTGCTAATTCAGTTCATTAATGCGAAAATATAAAACAAATTTATTCCTAAGCTAATTCTTCATGTAAAACTCAAATCATGCAAATCAAGTATTAGTTATCGGTATTATTCGAAGCAAGTTCCTCTGATGAGCTACACCGAAAACTAATGAAGACTTATAATCCTATGTTTAGCACACAACATCGCATTCAAGACTTACTTTACCACCATTAAAAGTGTGAACATGAATTTAATAGCAGAAAAATACATTAATCTGCTGCTATACGTTTATAAGTGCGAGAGCAGTTTACCTCAGCTTCTTCAGGATCCATACCGTCCACCAATGTTCTCATATTTCTCGAAAGGAAATAGAACTTGCGATTTGTGTAGTATTGCAGGTGGTTCATAACACCGTGGATGCGATGGTACATATTAACGACCCTGCAAGAAATTAAAAAATGACGGAATAAAATTAAGTTTAATGAATAAAACATGGGTAAGTCATTCTTAGTTTCGAGTAATTGAATGTTTTGTAAAAACATCAGCAGTAAAATTTTTAAACTGCATACATTTCGACTAACAAAGAAAGATGAGAGTTGAAACATGGGCAATTTTTCGATTAAGCATCAACTTTTTATCAAAAGTTTATTTGCATCATGTTTTAAAATAGCTTTAATTGACTTACAATACACTCATTCTAAATTCACAGTTCAGAAAATCATTGCGACGCCATAACTCTTGTGAGTCATCTTTTTACGTTTAGCATGACTTATAGTGTAGAGCGACGTTCCTGAATCAGCTTATTCACTTCAGTCCTGGTAGCAGAAACAGTCCCAGATTCCTACGTACGTAGATTTGCAGATTATTTAAGACAATTATTTAGGGATTTATTAAAATTTCGGCAGTATAGTCCAATTGTCCAAAGTAGCTGAAAATTAGGTTTACGTGTCTTTTTAATTTATCAATTTTGCGTACAACCATACACTACTAGACATTGAAAATGCAACACCAAAAAGGAGCGATGAAATTTGGTACCAAGTCAGATACAGCAAGGAATAATAAATTATCTTTATTTCAAAACGATAGACAGAACACAAAGCGAGAACGGCGTCGGTTCAGTAGGATGTAGGACTACCGTGGACAGCGATGCACGAAGAAACACGTCTAGGCATCGAGTCAATAAGAGTACGGATGGTGTTCTGAGGGATGACTCCATTCTTTTTCAACCATTTGCCACAGTTCGTCTTCTGAATGAGGCAGGGGCAGATTCATGACCAATCACATCTCCATGTTCGATTGGTGATTGGTCAGGAGAGTATGATAGGCAGGGAAATATCTGTTTGCCTCGGACAGCATGTTGGCAGTGCGAGCACTACGCGATCGAGCGTTATCCTGCTGAAATGCTGCATTAGGCAGCCCCTGAAGGTAGGGGATTACTACCGGCAGCAGTACATTATCCAATTATCGTTTGGCCGTCATAGGGCCCTGAATACGAACTAGAGTTGATATGGAACTGTCCGAAAAAGCGCCCAAACCGTTATGCCACGTTGTCTTTCGGCAGGGCGTCCCACAGTTACTGCCGAATTAGATCTGTTTCCACGTTGACGCCACACGTATGCGGCGACTGTCACTGGATAAGCAGAAGCGTGACTCATCTGATAACACGACGTTTTTGTCATTTCTGTCATCCACATTGCTCTACTCTGGCACTATGCCAAACGTTCGCGTCTGTTGAAAATGGTAGTTTTATACTCTCTCTCAACAGGTGGCAGCACCGCTGCTATGTACATATGCTTTCATGTTATGTTAATAAACCTTAGTTCTCTCATGGCTCCTAATGTGTGTGGTTGGTGTGTGTGTGACTGTCTTTGCAGCTCTAGGTGATGGTGATCTTACAGGATATCTCAGGTATGAGTTTAGATCCTTTTACAGCGTCTATGCTGTGGGGTCAATGGCAGTCTTAGCGAACGCCGGGATTGCAGGCCACGTGCAATCAATCGACGATGAATGGTTTTGGTCGATATGGGAGCATCCAGGCTATCTTGCCATGCTGCAGAGTCAAGGTACAAGTGACTTTCGGGTCTGCCACAGCTTGTCGGTGAATGTGTAGATCCACACGTGCTGACGTCACTCTGGCTGCACCTGCACTCCTCAGTCTTGCCTCATTTTCTCGTTCCAACCAACCATCTTCGACACAGCCGATGCACCGTGGTCGCATCCATATGGGTATAAGCTGCGATTTAACGTACGAACCGATCCCTCCTCAGTCCGATCACCATACCCCTCGTAAAATCGTTTATTTGCTGGAAGTGCCTTCGTCGACGGTGGCCTGGTATTATCTCCTATTACACGTACCCTCCGAGATAAATTTCCTTCGATAATTTGCCTAGCAGAAATAACGGCACGAATATTGACCGTTCAGCAAGTTCCTTCCCTTATATCTTACTTGACGTGCGTTGGAGAGCTGCACATTTCAGATCATTTGCATAACTCAGTGACATGCATCTACTCTAAAAATTGCATAAATTTCAAACCACTCCTTGGTGTTTCATTTTCAATGTCGAGCAGTGTGTGGGTGAATATCAGGAAAAGTGCCAATTTGACCATAGAAATTTAATTTTTAAAGATAATTAGAAAAAATAGGGTATTTCAAGTACACATAAGAAACAATTTTTTTTAATTAGGGGCATGGTCAGGGTGAACATTTAACCCCATTTTAGGGGGGGTGTCTTTGAGCGTTACCGACATAAGAATGCTACTGAACTGACAAATATAGATTTTACACTTAGTGTAAAAAAGTAAACACTTTCCCTACCTTTTATGTTTAAAAATAAAATAATTATTACTTAGAATATATTAACATTTACACAGCCTGAACGCTTTTTTGTTTTATAAGTAATATTAGAGACTAATTAAAAGTTAAGTTAAAAAAAACTTAGTCGCACTTATTTAAACAGATAAACATGTTAGTTAAAAAATCAAAACTAAATAAAATTCTTAACACATTAAAAAACGGAATTAATTCAAGACAGTCCGAGTTTGGCGGGGGAGGGAGATTTGCAGTAAACTGCTCGAAAGTTTTCCATATTAAAACAAAATTATATTTTTGAGTGCAGTAGTTACGAACAAATTACTGAATATTGATGTAAAAGAAAAAATGGTGAAAAACGGCAATAATTTTGTTTGAAAACTCAAATTTGGGGAAAATAATGTTTTTGAAGCATTAAAAAAATAAACTGCTTCCAGTAATGGGAAAATTTGGCAGGAAAAACGATGCACTTGAAATTATCTTTGTACTTTAAAACTCAACTCATAACACGACGAATTGCGAAAAACCATCGGTAACGCACGCATCAGTTTCGTAACAAATATCTTCTACTTCGACGCTGCCGACATGACAAATTTCCCGTAATATGATAACTAAAGATCCCTAATCAAAGATTCGAAAATAAAACACCTTATGTCCATGGCAATAGGTTTCTTTTCCATTATGCAAAAATAGATTGAAAAATTAATTTATTTTATGTCTTAATTTCCGCTGCCGACATGACACTTCATTTGGTAGAAACGAAAAAGTCAAGATTGGACAAATCTTAGCTGTAATTCAATGCAACTGAAAAGAAAACTTTCGATCGAAAATTAATCGTATATTAGGGCTTCACCCAGCGTTTATTAATACCAAAAAATTCTTGAAATTATCATCGCGAAAGTTTGCGCTCTCGTCATGTTATGAAAACATGTGACAAGCAGAAATTGCTTTTTTTATCGATATAAATTTATTTTATCTAATACACAAGAGTTAATCTCCATAGACGAACATAAAACACGTTATTTCCTTCAATATGTTTCTGTTACGATGCTTTACAATGCACAGGATTTTTTTAAATTTGCGATTCGAATGTGTGACGCGCTGCCGACATGACAGTGAAGCAATAAAAATAGCTCTACTGTCACGAATTAAAGCAAAATGAAACTTTTTGTTATGGATCGTATGTGCGACGAAGTTTACAGTATGAAAATAGAAACATTTTTGGTTTTTATTTGGAAGTGCTTGGGAAATTCATTTGTGACTTAAATTAGTACTTTTCTTGATATTCACCCGTATATATTTGAATAATAATCCTTTCGAAACTGACTTACGCAATTTGTTCAATGCCTAATTTTGTATTCGTCATAAGTTTAATAATGTTTTGACAGATTTTTACGTAATAGTTTACACTTTTACATTCGATAGCTGCTAATTTTATTAACACCTTAAATATTTTCTATAAACTATGTTACTAGGCAGATAGAGTTAAAATATACGACACTTTATCCAATATAAAATGTTAATTTTAAACACTTTTCTGTTGCGTAATTTAAAAGCGTTCGTTTAAATTTTGTAAAGTGTTATTTACTCACTCAAATGCTTTGTGCTTCATCAGCACTGAAGTTTAAAGTAGCCTAATTTAGGAAATTAAACAAGTCGCTGTATCGAACATTAATTTTGAAACAGTTATTTCAACAACCCTATACAAAATTTGGAGTCATTAAGCAAATTTTTTTTTTACTCAACAAGGTTTTTGTTGAGTTACGAAAATTTTCAAATGTCACTTGATAGGTTGAAATTTAAGCCTTCGTTAGCAATTCAAAGATCAGAAAGTCCGTACACGTGTCTAAAACATACACACGTTAAGAAATGAAGCATTTACATATTCATTTTTGGAAAAGAAAGTATTACCTGGGCTTCTTTCTAAAGATGTAATAGATACTATCCGTGATGTATGCAGGTATATAATGGTTGAATAGTTGGCACATTCTATAATACATGTAACATGATGTAACTGTACCACCTGGCATACCCCAAACATCAGAGCTTGGATATTGTCTCAGAAATGGTAGACACAGGTTTACAACCTTCATCCACGATATTACATTACTGTTCGGACAAATGCAGTTTACTATAGGAACTTTAGAGGGACATTCTAATTTCGGTTCGTAATCAGGAAGCTTGCTGAAAGGAAAAATATTAGAATTTTCTGAATAGATGGCAACAAAAAAAGTTTAAAATTAATTTAACCAGCACAATGAAACTACAGATCACAAATGATCCCTGAACCTTCCTCCGCCTAGCATTCATATGAGTTAAAATTGCAGAGCTCGAAAAAAAAATCTAGACTGGTACATTGCTATATTAGCGATATTCGACCTACATCTTAGTTATTTTAACTTATGTGGTTAGTTAAGTTTTTTTAGCGGTACAAGTTTTTGTAACTTTATTGCTCTTTGGTCTTTGAAATATTGGCAAAATATTCCTCAATAAATATAAGAGCACGGACATTTAAAACATTAAAATGAGTAAATATTTGTGATCAGTACTTCATTTTCATACAATTGCCATGCTTTTCGTTTAAGAGCAAAAATAATTTTCAAATTTGTTCACTTTAGAGAAAACAATGGACTGCAGTAAACTAGAAATTGCTAATTTAAAAACATTGTCTTAAATTACAAAAATAATAAAACTTCACCTTTTAACAGCAATGTAATGTGCTGCTACAATTAGCGTATTAACCACGGTGTCGACAGGAACCCAATCAGCGTTAACATTTTTCCGTACAAGCAGCGTGCGCACCACACCTTTCCCGCACTGAAAAAGAAAAAAATTATTCCAACCATCGGGATATTCTTTATCCGCCTCAATGGTATAGCATTCAAATTTTGTTTCAGATTTAGAGATCAATAACATCAGCATGTTAAGTTGGTTTTGAATTCAGTTCTTTAATAGTTGTGTGGCTACATAAGTATCTAGTCTTTTGAAACAATGTAGAAAAAATCATTTCATTTTTAAAGCTTAGGAATCTCACTATGCTTTTATATTCGGAATAGGACTAATGAGAATCATATCCAGAAAATGGTATGACTTATGACATCTCTCATCCGCTATATGAGAGGCATGTTTCCTCCTCCCAACCAAAAAGGACAGGTCCAGTTTCATAAAAATAATCAATTTTTGCACAAAACAGCCTGCAGACTCCAAATAGTCCTTATATCAGTATTTAATTTATGAAGAGCATTTCCTATTTCTATAACGTATGATTAAAGTTTAAAAATTGAGAAATGCGATTTTTTCGGCTCTGTAACTGACGTATCTTATAAGCTTCTACGGTCGTTAAGGCGAAAGATTAAACATTGTTTTCTGGAAATCTTAACTTTAACAGCATTATATAGAAGTAGATACCATTTTCTTCAAAAAATTCGTGAAATAAAACATTACATATTTCTAGCCTTGAGCTAATTTACGAAAAATCGATACGTTTGTTACATTGGCATTTCCCAGAACGATAGCAAAATTTTGAAAATATTGAAATTAAAAGTTGTGCTTTCGATTGAGTTAAACAAATACAACAATGTAGGGGAATGTGGGGCAAAGTGAAATAGTTCAGATAGGCTGACCTTACTTCAAAATGAGCGCATTAGAAATTTGTTCTGAAAATTACTGTACATTAAGAATGAATGATGTATTTTGAGGGACAACTTGCTTTGAAATGTTTCATTTTTGGTAGTTATTTTGTTTACCTTCAAAAAAGGTGGAAATTTTCCACCTTAAAAAACCATGGGACGAAGTGAAAAATCCAATATTTTAACAATGAAAAATTTTCTATTTAATGACTAATAGCAAAAGAAAAAGAAATCAATGAATAAAATAGAGAACGAATAAGAAAATCAGTGAGCGAAGGAATTAAATAACTGATTTAATAAGTAAAATAATGTAAATTAATTAAGAAATATGTACGTGTTAACTCGAGAGTTAAGACAATTTCAAACACAAAGTCTAGTAGTTCAGCTCTTTACGCTGAAAGCAACCGGCAAATAACATTTTGAAACATAGGGTCACAACAATGCATATTAAATGCGACTTAAATAGAATTCAAAAATTTGACCTTCAACTGTGCATCAAGATGATTCAAATACGAGATACTATACAAGGACAAAAAATAACCGAGGGTGAATATATCTTCATCAGTAAATGAGCTGACTTATGACTTATGCTATTTTCAGCTGCACGCGTAGAAGCTTGTTTTTCTACTCAAAGCAATGTCTCTAGTCACGATTCATCCCTGAAAATCAGAAATTCTGCATGTTTCTTATCATTTCTCTGTTTTTAAATGAGAATTTGATAATCTGATAGAGTTTTCAAAATTACATTGAAATTTGCCTTTCCCCGAAAATTAAATTTCAGCTACAGTACTTGCTATCCTGACCTGTTCAAGATGAACAGATTAGGGGTCGAAAACCCGATTTGAAAAAACCCGAAGTATTTTCTTTTATGCAGTTATACAATAGTTTTTTCAGTCAAATATGCACAACTACATATAACTGTATTTTCGAAGTTCAAAGTTTTTGAGCTTGTAAAACAGGAGGCGGGGGGGGGGGGGGGTTATAGGAGGCAGATTTTTTGCTTGACTATGCATTTTAAACTGAAGATTCAATTTTATTTTAAACAGGTTAAATAAATATTCCCTTTGAAAATTTAGGTGGCAATAACTTTAGAAAAAGAAATTTAAATTTTGAAAGGATTAAATCTCATGTCCAAAAAAAACCTTCAGTAAAAAAAAATTGATGATTTTATTAATCTAACTCGAAAATATTTTCAAATGAAAATTCTTAGAAATTGTTAAAAAGATGTAACTATTTGGACGGCTCGTAATAGTTTCCTTTCATAAAATTTTAATGATTTGCAGTATTTTAAAAGATTTTGAAGCACAAAGACTTTATTAGATGAATAAATACGTTTTTAATTCGAGACCAAGTGAACAGTTAATGGTGTAAGAGCACACATTTGCTTCATTTAGTAGCGTATTGTCTCCACTCGCTTAATTACAAGAATATCCTAAGAATTCATAAAACATTTAAAATCCTTTACAAAGTCAAATTCACATTAGTTAAGTGGTATCAAACAAGAACGTAATCTTCGATACTGGTTTGTTAATTTGCCTAGACACAATTTAAATTAAAAATAAAAAGGAGATATTTGTGAAACGCTTTGAAATTTAAAATTCCTGCTCCTGCTAAGGTTATAAAAATATTGCGAATTTCAACTGGTAGGAGCCAAAAAAGTTGGAGCGCTCCATCTGGAACTAAAATAGACTTGCTTTCCCGCTTATCAACATCACATGTATGCCTATAAGTTGGCTTAGGGTGTAAATTATATTAAATATAACTTGTGAGCACTTAAGACTGATTTCTAAACACCAACTGTGTGATATAAAAGGAAAACAAAGTCTGGCTTGAAGATTCGACAAAATCCAATTTCAATGAATTTTATTTGGCAGGCATTTTAAAACAGGCCAAAGAAACAAGAATGTTTGAATTTCCACTTACGGTTGGATCACATTTCTCATTGTATTAAGAGAAAAACAGGATTTTTTTTCACTATCCCTCTTATAATCAAATATAAGTTTCTTACATCATTTATGAAATCGAGAAAAATGCTCAAAATCCGGGAATCTCCAGAAAAGCAAGAGTTAATAGTCCTGTTCTTGCGTTATTACCTTTGAAAATATTAAACTCTTTGAAAAGAGATGTGGTTATCCACGTTCAACGTACAAAAGGTGTTAAGCAAGGAAAATTTAGAATGTGGGAATTCCTTACCACAGCCAGGAAACCACTAGGCCCGTTATAGTTATCTATCCACCCCTGAAAAAAAAAGAACAATTTAATTACACAAGTGAAGAAAAAAAACAAAACAATGTTTCGCTTCTACCATAAAATAGAGGTATGACCAGTGGACTGCACCAACAATCCACAAGCTTCAACAAGTAGCCACTCCTATTACAAAAATGCATTTAGTTTTTTTACTGCCTGTACATATTTTTAACGACTATATAAAATGTAGCGTAGCATGTTCCTTTTTGGGTTTTTTAAAACTTACTTAGAAATAAGGCCTATGAACCATCGTTCACAATGTCAAAACTTAAGCTATAGATTAACTTTATTGTAAATGATTTATTGCGTGTTAACTTGAGGAAAACTTCGAGCTTTTATTTCTATCAACACCCGTCTGATTACGTCAATTCAAATAATGAGTTGATTGAATTTTACGTAACTGATCGAATATACGCATATTTCTGGGATTAAACTAAAATTTTATTAGCTTTTAGTAACTCATCGAAAATAATTTCAAAACTCCTGCAACATTTAATTAGTTAATAACAAAATATATATTTTTGCATCATTTATATCAAAAAATGCGTATTGTGGCAATGGGCCACTTCAATGTTTGCTATTTTATGCTACAGATTTAGTTTTGTAATGTATTCGAGAGTAAGAGCTTGGAAACTGTTGAACCAGAATTTAAATCTATGTTTTGTTGCTCACGGCACAGATTACGTAAATTATATAACACTTAGATTCACAGAACTCTAGCAAAATAAGTCATTTTAAGGAAAGTTCCTTTGTGGTGGTTTCCAACATTTTTAACAGTATTAAATCTACGAAATATTTCAACGTCCAAGTAAATATGGTTCACCTGAAAAAAATATTTCAACTAGTGATCCACCCTTAACATAAAGGGTGAAAAGTTATGAGTAGTTAGCAAAAACAGATATTTTGGGAAAGTAAAAATGTCTTAATTAATCGGTAGTACCATTAAACAATTTATGATGCAATTTTCTATATTCCATTCTTATTAAATTTATTAGTTTTCATTAAATGAGTTCAATTTAAAAATCTGATTGTAATAACTTCATTGCAGTTGTGTAGGATTTTAAGTGTAACAATTTTATGAAAAACTGGGATGCTGAAATGCACCCTGAAAAGAACTTTTTAAGTTCAGAATTTGGGCACATAAAATTTTTGTATTTTACTGTAGCATTTCGAAGGCTTAGTTTAATGTGCTTGTCACAAAGCTGAAAAATTATGTTGACCGATTTATATACAATAACTCATAAAAACAAGTTACATATTTTGTTATATGTAACTTGTTTTATTATACAAAGGGGTAAAGCTAGGTGCACAAATCGTAAGTTGCAGACAATTACTGAATTTCAAACTGAAAAAACTGATTTCATAGTACTATTGATTACTTAAGCTATCGATAAAATTTTACAGAAGAGCGATAAATCAAGAGTACTATTGGTACTATAATACAGCCTTTTTTATGCAGTTATGCTAGGATAGGCTGACATCAGTAGTTAATATACATGCTTGAAGGATTGACTATTTTTTGCGACTCAAGTAATGATCCATAGTCAATACTTACTGGAAAAGGCTCTTTTTCTGCTGCTGTAACAATAGAAGGGCGTACAATAATTGCAGGTAAACGTGGTTCACTTGCACACACAAGGTTCTCTGCCAATGCTTTAGAAAAGTGATAGAGTGAAGGCCTCCCTTGCAAATAGGATTCGCAGAGACTTCGCAGCTCCCTACTCGACATCCATCTAGCAAGAAAAAGTGGTTATGAGTTTAACGGCGCAATTGCCCTTATGGGCTATACTCTGCCAAACGATTATATTATAGAAATTTATTTTTCATCTAGGGTTGTTTTTTTTTCAACCTCCGATAGGCTATAAAAAATAAACGGATTCAAATATAAAATGTATTTTATTATCAAAAGTAAAGTACAATGCTCTACAATTCTCTACATTAACAGCTTGACGATTGAAGCATTTGTTATATCTGTGAACAAGCTTTATAATAGCCTACTCGTAAGATGTTGCCTCCAATGATTGGAAGTGAGTTGTGACGGTGTCTTTGCGTTCCACGCCACATTGGAAGCACGATGCCTTTCCAAACCCCAAGCAGGGGTGACGGGCATGGCAATGCCCGTCATCATAGCGCTCGTGTAACAACGGTTTCTCCAGCAATTTCAATGGGACATTTTTGAACACCCACCATAAAGTTCAGAAAGGGGACTTTGAGATCCTCGCTTGGGGTCTGGAAAGGCATCGTGCTTCCAAAGTGGCGTGGAGCCCAAAGACACCGTCACTATTTACTTCCAATCATTGGCGGACTTATAAAGCTTGTTCACAGATATAACAAATGCTTCAATCTTCGGGCTGATTATGTAGAGAATTTTAGAGCATTGTACATTATTTTTGATAAAATATGTTTTATATTTGAATCCGTTTATTTTTTATAGCCTTTCGGAGGTTGGAAAAAAACAGCCCTCTTATAAACTGTAAATGGTTACAATAGTACATTAAAAAAAAGACTAATCTTTTAATACCGTAAAATATAAAGCTAATAAAAGCATGTAAATTGAGTTTGATTTAAAAACATGACCCAGACTACATACTGTAAATTAATTCTTATATAAGAATAAAAGCAAAAGCACTAAGTAACGAGATAAAAATAAAAATCTGATACACTAAATTAAAAAGGAGAAACCAATCTCCTGAAGAAAGGGGAATAATTTGGGAGGTGAAGAGAATTAAGTATGTCAAAAATGGATGAAAATTTAAATATTTAAGACCTATACCATTAAAATATTTGCAATTGCTTAGAATATACAACACTGATTAGCATTGCATGTGTTGAATATTGGAACTGGTTTATCGCAGAGAAGGTATGTGTGAAGCTAGTATGACCGATGCTAAGACGCGCTATTGTAACTTGTTTTCTTCTAAATTCTAGTTTGAATTGAACCTTTAACGCATGTAGTGCAGCTCAGGATTGTTGGCGCTCGCTCTTATAAGAGTCCCCTTCAAAAGTAATCAAGAATAAGTATGGGTTGCTATCATCAGGCCCGTTGGCGAAATTTTTCGTGAAGCGTCGATGACTTTACCAATTTCAGGAAAAAAAAAAAAAACGCAAGCTTCCTGATAATTAGCAACCCGTGCGGAAAACCTGCTTTGCTTATTGAAATTTTCATTTCTAACGAATTTTGTATTTTTGACCCTGTTAAAGAGTGCCAACAATGCTGAGGTTTACAACACTTACCTCGAAGAGCATTGAACGGGTAATTTTACCTGAGTAATTCAATAACTTGATCGGGAGTGGCAGCTTCTTTGTACACACGCTCATCAATGAAAGCTTGGTTGCAAAAGCAGTAAGCAGTCGACACATGAACGAGTGCCTGTAAAAATCCATTTCAATTCTAAAGTTAAAGGCATACTCCAAAAGAATTAAAGAGGAGATCTATGGTGGATTTTAAGAGAATCCTTTTATAGACAGAACTTTGATGAATTTTGTTTTTGAAGCGCTTTTCTGTAATATTTTCCAAGAACTATAAAACTTTACGTTTTTAGCTGTCGATATTTTAAAGATATGACTAATTTCAGTAATGCAATGCATAAATTACTGCACAAAGAGTTTTGAACATAGCTTTGATTTATGTAGTATTTTGTTTTCAATGGCGTAACTTTTGATTCTATCAGATCGGTTTGGATTGTATTGCTTGCATGTTCTAAGGCAGTGGTTCTCAACCTTTTTACAGCGACCGCCCCCTTTAGGATTAAATATTGTTTTAAAGCACCCTTTGAGAACGGGCGTAAAACTGGAAGGGGGAGTGGAAGGGGAGCTAAAGCAATTTTCTAGATCGGTTTAACTCTACAATATTGCCCAAACAGATTGTTGGAAAATGACTAGGGCAGAAAAACTCATGCTTAATGATTTTTTCTTCTTCATAGAGTATTTTTTTTAACCGAGCATTTTTTTTTTCTGAAAAGCTGTGTCTGAGAAATAATCAAGTGCCTAGAATGGAACCATTAAATGAGTGAACCATTTTTAAGGTAGAGAACAACACGGTTTGAAATAAAAATGCACCTTTTTCAACAATTTTATTTTAAAACAAATATATTTCGAAAAATGACTACGTTCAAATAGTTCCTTAATCAGTCTGATTCTAAACATTGTGCACCTCATTTACTTGCAACTATACAATCATTCGTGCTCGCCAGCAGGAACTAAAAAAATCTACATTTAATTTTTTGAAAAATTAAAAATGGATTTTTCATATTTAGCCTGGTTAATTATATCAAAGCTTTCTGTAGATTATAATTTAGAATAAAATATCAATATTATGCAAAGTTTTGTTGAAAAAGACCCAGCGCACCCCAACTGTACCTTAAAATGCTTAAAATATCAATCTCAGATCATGTAAAGGCCTGCTTTTTGAATTTAATCATTAGACAAAACTAAATTCAAAATTCTAAATTCAATTTCATTATCTTCTAAATCTAGAATTTATAAGCTATACTCAGGGGGGTTCAGATTTCGCTTTCTGAAATTGTTCAAGGTTGTACCCGATACTTCAAGGGACCGTATCGATATTTATACACTAGCTCCAAAGTTCTACCAATACTTTTCAGCCATCCTCCCTTCCCGGAAATATTTTTAGGCACCAACGTAACGAAAACCAGTCACGGCAAGTATATAATACAGAAACTTTTAAAGCATAAAAACTAGTAGAACAACAACTTATTATCCTTTAACGGAAAACCCAAGTGAATTATTTTTGAATTAAATACTTTTGACCGAGTGGTCGAACAATGAGAAGATTGTAAATTTTGCCAGTTACCTCAAGTTTGGTCATAGCATGGCAGACTCCGAGAACATTCTTCACGCCTACTAAGTTGATATTCATGGTAGATCTGTAAAACAAATGATCAAGTCATCAGCCCCTTACGCTCTTAATTTAAGAAAACTGTCATAAAAGTGTCAATTTTTTATCCCTGAAATTGATATAAAAATATGCATGGACAGCATATACATTAATTTTTATTTCTGAATTTGTTTTTAGCTTGAAATTTTAAATATTTTAGGAAAAGCAAACAATCAGGGTTTCTTTGACTCAATGTTTGTTTTCCAGCAAACAAGGAAAATTTACAATGTACATTAGGGTGGATCGGAAAAACTTTCTGGAATTTCGAATCGGCCCGAGTGAGAAAAGTTTTCCACCAGGACTAAACAATTACCTGTAAAATTTAAAGTTGATCAAATAAAATCTTCATGCTCCGCAATGACGTCAAAAATCGAAAACTGAGCCCAAAAATGCATTTTTTTCATCTTTACGAAAACATTAATTTAATAATTTTTCAAATCGCTAGGCGGCCAGAAAGTTACCCAATGGGATGAAACACTGATGTAAAATTACATCACAGTCCGATGAAATCTTCATGCTTCACACGGTGGTTGAAATTTGCATATTTAACCCCAAAATAGCACTTTAACATGATGAAAAAATTCTTTTGAAATGATCACGGGTTAGAAAAGTTTCTCCTTGCGATCAAAACCCTTTACAAAAACCAGAGACTCGTTATTTAAAGGATATAGAAGTGGAGGACCCCCCCCCCCCCCGGCCACCCTTCCCCACTCCTCGGCGACTTCGAAAATTAATGTTTTTACGTACAAACTGAGTGATTTTGTTTTGGATTCCGAAACGTCTAGCTAGTTTGTATTTCGATAGGAGATAAGATGCTACTTGAGTTTTCTACCCGTGATTAATTTAACTCCCTGCGGCATATGAAGACTTCATCTGACTCCAATGCAATTTTGCATGCTTTAATTATCTTGATCCATGAATATCTCAAAAGGTGCATAGAACCTTCCGAGCAACCAGATTGTTTTTATGTCCAACCACATGGAAGTGTATACTTTAAATGTTAAGGTTGGCATTGTAATTTTTCAGACAGATACATCTGTTCCAGCATAACACATTCCCGGAATGCACGATTGGCCCTAATTGTAATGTTACACGGTCACTTGGAAAGACGCCGGTAGAAATAACTTTCGTAAATACTCCTGATCAGTGCTCACATTGAACTTTTTGTTACCTCAAAGAAAAAAACCTGCTCCACAAATTGACAAGTGAGCAATTATTGGAAAACTAAGTCTTTTTCGATAGGTCCTTATTATGAATTGACATGGTTACCCATCAGTCATGTTTTTTTGAAAAAGATGCTCTAGAGTAGATTTAGTTCATTTAGGTGCAGTAGATAAATGCATCTCTGCAGTGCTAGATTTAAAGATAGTTCTAATAATCGAACCTTACCTGATTTGAATCCGGTGTTTATAATTGCTCCATCACAGCCTACAGCAATAGAACTATCACAAAAAATATCTCGATCTTTGAAAATGCTTGTATTTTGGGTAAAATAGCGTTGGCTTCGCCAGATTGAATGGAAACTTGTCAAATTTATTTTGAGTGAGGCTCCTGCATTATATCATAATATTCTTTTAAAATTGTACATAGTTCTTTTAAAATTGTTCAAACTTTTTCCTTTTTTCTTACTTGAACTCAAGTAGCATCGTTTCGTCTATCGAAATGTAAACTAGTTAGACGTTTCGGAATCCAGAAAAATTGCTCGCTTATGCGTAAAAACATTAATTTTCGAAGTCGCCGAGGGGGGGGGGGGGCGTTCACCACTTCTATATCCCTTAAATATAGAACGGGTCTAGTTTTGTAGAAAGGGTTTTGACCGCAAGAGGCAACTTTTTAATCCGTGGCCGTTTCAAAAGAATTTATGATGAAAAAGTTTTTTAGGGGTTAAATATGCAAATTTCGACCACCATGTGAAGCATGAAGATTTTATCGGACTGAAAATTTTACACTATAATATTTCATCAAATTGGGTAACTTTTTGGCCTCCCAGCGAAAAATTATTAAAATCTAATGTTTTCGTAAAGTTTAAAAAAATGCATTTTTGGGCTCAATTTTCGAACTTTGACCTCCTTGCGGAGCAGGAAAATTTTATCTGATCAACTTCAAATTTTACAGATAATTGTTTAGTCCTAGTGGACATCTCACCCCGGGCCGATTTGAAATTCCCAAAAAGTTATTTCGATCCACCCTAATGTACATATTTTGAACATACAGAATTTTATTAAATATCCTGGTGCAGCTATCTTACGTGTAAAATGTTTTTGGGTAAAAGCAAGGAATGAGTTTTATTCTTATTGCCGTGTTTCTACGTTAACACTAAAGCCCGAACGATGTCACGGAGTAAAAAATAAATGGCGGGAGCTCCGTCCATGATTTTGACGGGAGCGAGTGAGCAAGGGCTAAGTTTACAGGAAAAGAAAAGATGTTCTGCTGAACTAGCCATACTAATTGCAACAAAAACTTAGGTTCTTAAGTGTCATTCATGCTCAAGTGGTATCTCCTAAATCGCCACACATTGCCGTAGTAGTATCTTTCGTGGTTAAGTGGCTAGTGCCGATTTTTTTTTTATTCCAGTACCCTACGTAATAGAAGAAACTGGTTAGATAATGCCTCACCCCACACAACTGTTTCAAAGTTTTTACTAAATCCCACAAAACCCAAATTCAAAAAATCTTAAATTGAAAGAAGAAAAAAAAAGTATATACAGAAAACTATTTAGTATTGTCATAATTCTGAATCATTTCACAAGAAGAATTAAAATACTAAAAATCTTAACGATGATGATGGTTCAGAAAATACGAAAGTAGGAAACATTTTAGTCCACTTATAGACCTGATGGATATAGAAAACTAATTTTTTCAAATCTAGTTTAAAAGCACATAACATACGCACGTATTTTACTCATGGTCGTTTAATTTATTTTCGCAACAAAAATATACGTGGACCATGATAACTTCAAGGAAGTTGTGAAGTAAATTAGTTGAATACGGAAGCTAGTGCACAACTTATCGAGCTAAGTGTAGGCGAACGTGATATGCATTCAATACCATCTTCATAAAGTTGTTAAAGATACAAACATAAGATACATTTTTTAAAAGAAATGTTTTATAAGATCACAAAATCTAGACGAAATAGATTGATGCATGCGACAAATTCTGAATGCACTTTTAAAAGAATCACTAAATTATTTTGTCTTAAAAACCATGCATGAAACTTTTCAAAATTTAGGCAATTCGTAGAAAGTTACGGAAATAAGATCTTCCCCTTAAGAGTTCATAATTTTAGGATAAAAGATTTCAAACTTTAAGCACCGAGGGCGAAACAACTTACAGCGAAATTATTTTACGTTATATAAACGCACAATGAAAGGGTGTGTGGAAGATAATTTAAGTGCTACCGGATTTTCAAACTTATGTGCATTTAAGTTAATTATAGTAACAATTCAAAATGTAATTAAATAACTTCATGATGTGTAAATCCAGTATTAAAATTTGCTTCTTGGTTCTATTATACAATATCATCACTTCGGACTGGACTGGGCAGCAAATTTACGATAAAAACGAAAATAGGTCCGTTGTATGGTACCGTGTGATCTATTGCTGGGCTCTCTAAACTTTTTGGCTGACGGGCCATTCTTGAAAGCGTTTCGGGGATCGCTGAGCAATACCCCCCTCCCTAAGAGAGAGAGAGTTCCTCATACACATTGTAGTTCAAAAAATCACATTTTTTCACCAGACATAATTGAATCGGTGAGAGCAAAAACCACTTCAGTCAAAAAAAATTCAAAAATTCGTTTTTCATGGAAACAAGCTCTGGGAGGCAAGATGCGTGTTGACAGCAAAAATCGCGTCAATCAGGCTAGTAGTTCCAAAGTTACGGGGAGTCCCTTCTGAACGTTGAGCGCAAAAACGACGTTAGTCCAGTGACTGACGTTGTTTATGCACCAAACGCTAGAACGAGCATGACTTTCTAAGGGCGCGCATTCGTTCCCAACTAGCAGATTTCAGTACTATTAAGAGGACGATACGTAAACATGATCGAATTTACACTCCTAAAGCACTAACGCAACCAGAATTTTCTTGGTGGGGGGGGGGGTGATCCAAAGTCTATGGGGTTTTGTCTTTATTTTCCCTTTGCTGTGCCTCACTGACCTGATTAATATGAAGAGGTGTGTGCCCAGACCAGTAACAGCTTTCACGTCAGCAAGCTACTCTCCTTGGACATAAACAAATTTGATTGGTGGAAGGACTTGTACAAAAAAGAAAAAAGCTTAGAGAATGGCGAGGGGAAAATGTGCAAAAAGAGACAAAATTTAAGTTTACCCCCACTCGATACAAGGAGTTCCCCTAGCTTTAAGGGAAAAGGGGTAATCGCGGCACACTTTGATTGGAGCTTGCTAAGCTGCTGAAGCTTACTTCCCGAAAAGTCGCTTTTGCTTCAAGCCATGCCTATCCTTCAGGGCACGTTCCAGCCAACATAAATAAAATGGAAAATATCAAGGTGATTGTATTTATTCCTGAAAACTTGTGATTAACTATTTACCTGATTAAAGACTTCACATGATGGCAGAATGATCTATTTTATGAGATGTACATATTTTTTGTTCCTCTTACTGGTGTAGATTGAGCAATCATTTCTCAATTTTGTAATAACCTTCCACTGTTACTGATAACCCATATTCTTTATGCTGTGAAGTTTTTAAGTTCTTTTTCTTTTGATTTCGTAATTTAACGATGTATGAGTAAAACTGATCTTTTCTTAGAGCTTAATTTTTTGAAGGCATGTGTCACGATAATAAAGCAATAGCTACTTCATATCTGATGAAATCATAAATAAAAACTTTTAATGTATGACAGCTTTTTTCCCCAAGTGTATAAGCCTATTGAGTGAAAAAATAAGTCCAAATTACATTTTCAATTTTCTTGAGCCCGATTTAGATTGAATCTACGTAGTTTTTGCATGATAGCAACATACGTGCATGTTATGATGCAGGAAAAGAATTGTTCAATTATTTGAAAATTTGGAGGAGCTATGATGTTTTTTCTCTCCTGAAAAATTTGAAATTCTTGACTGACGTTTTTGCACTCACCGATTCAATTGGAATGAGTAATAACTATTTTTAATTAAGTACTTTGGCATTCCTTAAAAATAAGTTAACAATTTAATATCAAATCTTGAGTTTTCATCCGCTGTCGAATGTGAAACTTTTAAAGCATCATACAGAACTAAAACAGTCATTAATCATTGGGTTGAAAAACTAAGGAATGATTCTAAATTTGCATGTTTCATTAGCTATGCGTTCCATTAAAAATTTCCTACTTAATCATTAGTTACTATTCGTGAAAACACTAAATTCCCCACCTGTTGAAAATATTTTGTAAAGCCAAATTAAAATCCCTTATTCATTTAGAAATATTCCCTCAGTGCCCTCCAGTTCAAAAATCTGTCGAGCTTTTTTTCTTTTGAATCTGAGGTCTTACTATGCTTAGTTTACAAGAAAAATAATTCACAAAAAATTACCGAAATTTTTAAATGATATTTTTCTAAACACAGAATACAGGAGCTGGATATTTAATATTTTAACGATTGATATTTCATTTATCCTAGCATGTTCAATTAGAAACTCAAAATATAAATACACAAGAGATTTTCACAGTACAGTCAAAAATACCTGGTAAATGACTTGGCGGATTTATACATCTAAAATCTGGTTGGCAGCAGCGGGCCATATTTTAGACGCTCGCGGGATAATTTTGGTTCACGGGCCAGAGTTTGGAGCTGTTTTCCCATTCAACCGATATTGTTTCGTATGCTATCACTTCACAAATATGATTCGTGTGGTTTTCAATAAATTGGCTCTAAAATATCAGCTCTACAGAGACGATTGAAAAGGTCGGTAAAAAAGCGAACAGCTTGTTGATGCATATTGCTTGTGCCAATATCATATAACGACAATCGTGTACTATTTTTCGATGTCGTCCGGGTAAATGAAGGGGCAAGTGGATTAAGGTGAAATGTAACAATTTAAATTTGTAGAAAAAGCTTTAAAAAATGTGTTATTTCTTTGAAAGGATTTTTCTCAACGGGCCAAACGGGGTCATTCTTAGTTACCAACCATGTCTAAGGAGACATGATACTGATGGACTTATCACCTTCATCCATGGTAAAAAGTTCCAAAAACTAACATATCACCTTTATGCCTTCAAATGAAAAAGCGCACTTACCTTGGATCGTCGTCAAATCGCACGTTGGCTGCACAATGGAAGAAGAATGACACATCATTAATTACTTTTTTAAGATTCTCTTCATTCAATCCCAAATTATCAGCAACTATTTCACCACGCAGAGGCTTCACTTTTTGTAGAACATGTTCACACTCCGCTCGAATTCTGTCAAAAGCCTGTAAGAAACCCAGCGCAATAAAACATTTATATAACAATATAAATAACAGTAGCCTGCGAATTTAAGCCTCGCTGCCTAGAATATAAACTGATTTCATGTACTGTTAATGTGCTGAAACCAAATTTTTAAGCAGTAAGATTTTCTTGCGAAATCTGCTTGTATTGTAGTTACGCGAATTATTGCAATTATATTCATTTTAAACGAAACAATATTTAATGTGCACAATTTGATGAATTGTTATGTAACTACTCTTTGGACACACGGAGTTTACGCTGTGAGGAAAATAAAATTGGCGTGATACAACAGGAGAAGTATATTTTCGATCATTTGTTTTGACGATATAGAATATAAATTTTTATTTCTATAATTACTTCATAATAGATTAATGATATATATACTATAATATTTGAAGAACAATCCGAAAATTTTGTTAGTTTTTAGGAAGAAGTAAACCCGACAGCGACTCTCCGCGAATATCTTGAGACAAAAATGTTCATTACGGTACCCCTCATAACTAATTACTGGAACCTTCAAAATAGAAACAATTGATTTTATTAGTTCACTTTCTGCTGGTAACTTTGATTTTTTTTCTTAACTCAAACGTAATTTCAACATAATTTTAACCGTTTTTAATGAGAAATCAGTATTTTGATTTTAATCTCCGTAAAATATTGAAAACTCACTTAAACTCGACGTGTTTACCAGTAAAAACTAGTTAACTGGTAATTTTTTTTAAACTTCAGACGATCCGGTGATTAGTTACGAGGGAAACTGAAAGGAAATTCTTTGATATGTTAGGAGTTTCTATCTTCATAAGATCAAATTTTCTTTTATTATGTAGTAATTGAAATATATTAGCTGTTTCGTCTACATAGAGGACTGTAGAATATAAAATAAAATGGGGTTGCACATCAGGCCCGTGCTGGGTGTCTTGGGAGGGCGGTGGACAGAAGATGAAAAGGGCGCCTCCATACTGAGGGGCTGTGGCGAGACCGTATATAGAAAACATTTCGGGAGGGTCCAGTTTGCACATTGCCCAAACACAAACATTTGTGTGTATTATAAGTCTTTTTTCTTGCTGCCCCCCCCCACATGCCGTTTCTTGTGTGTGTTCTTTTTTCTTGTTAATTTTTTTGGGGGGACTAACTTTTATTGGAGTAGGAATATTAAGAGAGAGATCAATAAATTCTTTTAAGTAGGGTAGAATCTTCGTAATTTTAGGGGGTCCGGGGGTTTCTCCCCCGGGGAAATTTTTGAAAAAAAGGTTTAAAATTCTGCATTTTGAGGCCTTATATGGTGCAATTGGGACTTAAAAAATAGGCAAACAAAAACCTTATAAATTTTCCGCATTCCTTTGCAAAGTAAGATCAATCAAATTTTTTATTTCTTTTGTAGTTTAACAAACGGTTGACATTAATCGACAGACAGGAAGAATGAAAGAGGAGAAAAGTTAACGTATCATCACTCGCTTACATCGGTTTTCAGTATATTTACATAATAGTTTTTGATCAATTTCCGACTCGCCGACAGACACAGCACTTAATAATATAAAATAAACAAATAGTATAAAACGCACAAAGTTCTTTAAAAGAAATAGTGTTGAGATTTTAAAAATAATTAACGAGAGAGTAATATTATGGCAATTCAGTTAATTCATAGTCTTTTTTTTTTAATAAGAAATACAACTGAAGCACTTTTTAAGGAGTTTGAAAAAGGTATTTAATGATTTTGAAAGAGACAGATAAAGTTATTTAAAGTATTTCATTTGCACTTTCCTTTCTCTAACGTTTTAATAGTTGATCGGACAGTCTTACGAAATTGTTAAAACTTTGAAAGACCCACCTGTTTTAAGTTAAAAATATATATTAAAAATATTTCTTCAAACGACAATTTCTTTTTCAATCAGAAGTACTGCTGAAAACGAAAAAGAATAAAGGAAGTGTAATATTTTTTCTCGTTGCTTAACATATTAATAAAGGAAGCAGTTACAAAGGAACTTTCAAAATACTAAATTTGATATTTAATAAATTTATAAATTAATTTGGGAAACGTGCTACAAAAAATGCTGGAACATGATTTTTGCATTCCACAGGAGGATACTTTTTTTTTAAATCAAGGAGCTGAATTCCGGGCAACTTGATATCCCCCCCACCCCCCATTTGTGACAGAAACTTTAAAATTCAAGGTTTACAGCTACATTTAACAAAATATTTTCAAGCATTTGTATAACACTTTTTTGAAGTATAATTTTTCCAGGATTAAGGGGCCCCCAAAAGCGGAGGGTCTATGAACGTATCCATTTTTGTGTGTTCTTTTGATCGGAGCCATGCTTAGCTATTAAAATCCCTCGAGGGTTACAGATGCTTAAAAATGAGGACCAACAAAATACCATCTTAATTGAATAATAAGGGTTGCCAAGAAGCAATCTCAGCCTAATCGGAAGGTAGGGCCTCGGCCCGTAGTGGGGTAGAATTTGGAGTGGTGTAAGTTTTACAGTGGCGTATAGGTTTTTATTTCGGAGGGGGTCATATAATCAAGCTAAGCCCCCCCCCCCCCCAAGTTTTTTTTTTTCGCTATTACTGTAAAACAAGTGGAAATTTTCAAATTGAATTAAAATATTGTAATTTTTGGAAAAGATAGAAAATTACGAAGTTTTAAAATTCCCTCCGAAACTTTTTTCAAAATTAAAATTATTTATGCTACCTTTTTTCAAAATTGAAACCTTAAGCCATCTTTACTTTAGACCATCTTTGGTAGTGACGTTAGCAAGGACTCTCTCCCGAAATGTTTCGAAATTAATGTTTTAAAAACACTTTTATTTAGGTTATCTTTAATACCGTCAAGAGAAAAGGCAGGATTCGGGCGCTGTGCCCCGAAATTTTGCGGCATTGAAGCTTTGAGAATGCAATTTTAAGCTCTATTTTTTGAAACTGAAGGTTCAAAATTTTACTTTTAGCAGAGGTGCGCATTACCCCCAAGAGCAAAATCTTATCATTCAAGAATTCCACGAAAATCCCTCTAAAAACGAGAGCCACACCTGAAAGAAAAAGAAAACAAAAACTTTTAAAAACGCCCCTTAAAAATAATTCAATAGCGCCGCTTACGCCATGATTCTTGATAGGAACAACTGCTTTTCGGCTTTTTCTGACAACATTTAGGGTAATAAAAGGATTTAGGGACTCTTCCGGAAAGTTTTGGGCATAGAGACTAATTCGAAAGCTCTCTTTTCCAAAAACACATTTTAGAGCTAAAGACTATAGAAAAGTAAGGGGGTATCAACTACCGTTAACTGTTTGAATTTTAAATCTCTAAAATGCCATTTGAGGCAATGTTTGACCAAGGTATTGAAGAAGAGGGAAAAGAACTCTCTTCCGAAAATTTTTGGATATTGAAATCTTGAAACTGCAATTAAATTACACGTTGTAAAAGCGAAATTTTAAGATCTCAGCCTTCTTTGAATACATGCTTGGCGGATATACGGGCCTCGACTTCCTACCCGAAACCCGCCTCTGAGAGGCAGTCTATTCTTTAATTTCATCACTGGTAAAGAGATTGAAAATTACGTGCCCCTTCTAGCTCGGCCGGCTTGGACTTCTACCTCTTTTCGATTTTATTTATTTTTTTTGTTGGAAATTATTTGTGAAAAAACTAAAACCGAAAATGATTGCACTTTATTTTAAATTTCTTACTGGGAGAAATACTTACACTTTATTTTAAAATTTCTTGCCGGGGAGAAATGATTACACTTTATTTTAAATTTATTGAGTGTAGCATGATTTTAAAGACTCTTATTTCCTGACTGCCTAGAAAAAAAGGAGGAATGAGAAGAAAGAGAGAAACGTAATTGGCTGACTAATAATCTACGTTGAATATTTTTCATTTAAAGATTTCTATTCAAAATGATTGGGATTTTTTCTATGCGTTTTCTAATTGAAATATCTTCATTTTCCAAAGACACGTTCTTTTTTCTCTTGAGTAAAGCGAAAGGGCTCCCTGATCCTCTTGGGTTGCACCACTTCCTGGTGCCATCTAACTTATTATTAGCAATAATTATTTATTTATTTATGTATTTGAAGCTAAAAGTATGTAAATAATTTAAGAGTAAACTAAAAAGGAATAATAATAACTACCTTTATTAAAAAAAAAATCCGAATGTTTTTTCGGGGGGGATATAGGAGGGAAAGACCCTCTGGAGTTCTCCCTTAAATACACCTTTGAAAACAATGTTAATAGAAAGTGGGCTTTTTTCTTAAGAATTTTTTTTTTTTTTTTTGAGCAAACACGAACCGAACACCTACTTTTGAAAAAAATCTTTCTCGATTTCGGGGGGGGGGGGGGGGGGGGGCGGGCCCCCTCGGCCCCCCCGTTAAATACGCCCTTGAAGTTTTATAGAGGGTCCTCGCTGACCAAACTGTCAAGTAGCTTGCATTAATTTGGGAAAGAGAGCAGGAAGTGCTAATAAGAGTCTTGTTTTTAAGTATGTTTTACAGTTTATTAAACCGCAAAAAATAAATCATAGGGCGATTTTCCTAGATCGTGTGCCCTTAAACATCATGCGCCCGCCCACCTCCCGCCCAGCCGGGGGTGCGGGAGATTGCTGGGAGAGCGGGAATTATGAGTTTGCCGAATAGAACTCAAATGTTGCCGAATGATAAAATACGGTATGATGCGCACATAAGTACATCTGATGAAAAGGGGCATTCGGGCATTTTAAAATTGCAATATTACAATTATGTCTTCAAATTCGCCTAGCAGTCAGGCAAAATTTGTCGAATAAGGAATGTTTTCGAGCGGTTGCAGCGTGACTTCTCATTACTTCTCATGACCTTCCGTGACTTCTCATTGGGGCGCCCCTGGAGGCGTCATCACTTAGGAAGTAGCTGACTGGGGCGCCACTTTCGCTAACCCATTTCTGCCATAAAAGCTTTCAAAACTGTCTGCGTAACCAACCACTGTCCTTTCCCCCTTTTTATATTTTCCCTAGAACATTTTTTAAAATCCGGTCTGCTGCTAGATATCTCAAAATACGATAAGAGGAAGCCAGGGGAATGGGGATGGTCTTTTAGCACATGAACTATGTGTTAACATCAACAGATGAAACATAGAGGCAGTAGTGTACATAGACTTAGGTGCGCCCCTCTCCTGCAAGATTTGTAAGTTCGTCCCCCACCCCTTAATAAACTATAAAAAAAATAGATTATAGGGCTATTTTCCTGGGTCGTGTGTCCTCAAACCTCATACGCCCCCTCCCGCCCAGTCGGGACTGCGGGGGTGCTATGTACGCTACTGCATTGAGGGTAACTTAATGCTTTGTTCCCCGAAGTTCTCAAGTTTTCGACCCTTTCTTTTGAGCTGACTGTACTTATCGTAGGTCTATATGCTGCGAGCATGTGCAAGCTTTTGTACCTCATTAATCGATTGCTAATGCTCATTTTTGTGGGATATATTTACTTTTATTAGTTAAGGTTATTTTCTTTCAAACTGGTTTTATGATAAACTAGTTATCTGCGCGATTTTTATAAAAATGTTCACTTGCTGAATTTAAAAAAAAAAAAAAGGAAAGGGGCGCCGTGAAGGAGGGCGCACCGGGATACGCCCCGGTGTCCCGGTGGGCCAGCACGGGCCTGTTGCACATGTGGTTTTGTAAAAAATATTTGTGTGGAAGGGAGGGGGTTGGAGTTTATTTCTCCGGGTCTCTCTCAAAAATTATTTCTGTTCTCGCTTCAACCACCGTCTCTTAGTAATTTGTAAGGGAAAGAACATTTTAAGGGAAAAGAGTAAAAAATTGAATGTGGGGAATGTCTTCAAAATAATATTTTCTTTAACGAAAGCAATATTGGGCAACAACTGCATTTTACGTTCTGTGAAAATGTTAATTGTTTCTCAGTCTCTTCTTACTCCATCTTATTCCGCTCTCACGATAAAAACTTGAAATTAAGAGCAATATGTGCATTTGTCCAAATGATGAAGTCCTGTGAAATGAGTATCCAAATTGCATTAAAAAATATATTAGTTCTTACTTTGTGATTTAACAATTCCAATAATCGACCTTCAACAGTTCCTGGGTTTCTAGGACGAAGCAAAACCAAAATTTCTTCAATATCGGGACATGAACGTAGCAACTTCTCCAGCAAGACCTATAAATACATTCAAATTTATAAACCAAATATAGCTTCGATATTTAAACATAAGTGCTGCTATAATTTAAATCTTCACAAGAGCAGTATTTCACTTAATTTTTGCCGTAGTTTTATAACAGAGGATTTCGTAAATTAAGGTGATATTCAGTCAGTATATATTTTTTACGAATCACGAGCCGTTCATAAAATTTTATATCTTATTCTGCAAAATTCACCATTAAAATGTATTTATCCTGAATTATTTTAAGCTTAATGAGCGTAAATCTGTACTGATTTTTAAAACTACTCATTTTACAGGTCAGTTTCGAGCACAATTCTTTCTGGTAGCCAGGTGAATATTTAACTCTGAAATATTTTCATAATTATGCACATTACCTACATTTGATCTTAAATTAAAAAGTAACTACTTTTGAAACTAATTTGCTCGCCAATATTAAGGTTCAAATGTCTAACTTAGAAGAAATTTAATTTATAAATTATTGGCACTCAATTTATGAAATAATCTTGAACTTAAAAGATCTGTCTCATAGTCCTTAAGAGTTGCAGAATGAACACCTGACGCGAGTTTTAAATCTATAAATTTCATTTTACAGATAATTGGTGAACAGTGGTAAGTTATATTCCTGTAGCCAACAGCGAAAAGCTGTGCAAGTCGTGCGGAATTCTCTGCTGACATAGAATGTCTGCCTTTTAAGGATAATCGTTACGTAATTATCCACATTAATTCAATAGTATTATCTGAAGTCTGTAATGAAATAACTATTTTCTTTTGCCTAACAAATGAAGTCAAGATAGACAATGAAAGCTTACGCTTTAGTAAGATATTGAAATTTCACGAATATACAAAATAACAGATTACTTTTTTGATTCAATTTCTGCTTTGAGTACATTTTTCATTTAAAGAAACCTAATTTATGTTTATTATATCCCTATTATTACTTTTACTGCAAAGTATGTTACTCGATATTTCCTGAAAAATCCTTCAATCATCAAATTATGTGCTAAACGTACACAAAATACACACAGTTTGTAATTGAATCGGCAGTTTGAAGAAGGGAACAAATCCAAAAAGTAGTTTTTTGGGAAATCGAAAAACCTAAAATACCGAATTATTTTTTATATTTTTTTCCGATTCATTTGTAGCATTATTTAACTTTAAAGTAATTGCATGTATTTTACATTTTGAGTATCTATTGTATGTAAGGATTTACGGCCATCAAAATCGTTGGATTTGTTCCCTTCTTCAAACTAATGCGATGGTATAGGGATTTTCAAGTAAAACAGCTTACAGGTATGATGTTTGTTTGAAAAAGTCCTTTTTTAATGAAAGATTATTGTAACAAAATTTAAAAAAAAAATGATTAGGACAACAAAATAATCAAAAAATCAGAACTAATATCAAACTCCAAGTTAGAGCTGCTGGATGACATATTTGAGAACTTTCACTAAGAAATTTCAAAACTGAATTTATCTGAATAAAATAGGTATGTTATGATAGAATTTGTTATCCAACCGAGTGATAAAGATTCACGGCAACAGTGCTGCTCCCTAGCCACAGATTTGCGTAATTAGTTGGAAGAAGGGAACTAAGATCGGACTTGTTCCTTTCTTCCAACTCACATACTTCAATGCTGCATCAATCAATGTTGGAGGTTGGTTTTAGTTCTTTTCTCGCTAACATGTGTATCCACAGTAGGAGATATACAGTCACGAAAAAAAAACAATTTTGAAATTTTGGTCTGTTTCCTTCTTCAAACTGCCGATTCAATTCAAATCGAAGTTATTTTTATCACTTCGGAAAGCGATATTTATTGATATTTATTATTGAATAATAATTTAAACCTCAAATTCAATAAAAGCAACGCTTACATAAGTTAGACAACGGTGATAGCAAAAATTAAAAGGGCTGCCGTTCCCCTACAATATGATGGTGGCTAGCCTCCACGGCAATGCCAAACAGATTTCAAAGCAGTCAAAATAAGAGATTAATCCAGATTGATTTTTATGAAAACATTTTTTTTACTTTTAGCCTTTCTATGTATTTGAATTTAATGAAAATTTCAGTAAAATGACTTACTTTACCCAAAAATCCAGTTGCACCTGTTATAAGTACAGTTTTTCCTTTAAAAAGCTCTGTAATGCTGGGATAATCTTTCTCAGAATTTTCTGACATTGCAAGCTATTTCTAGAAATAGAGACATTGTGAGGGAGAGAAAAATTTTACAATTTAATAACAGTAGAGTTCCGAAAATAGTCTAATGTGACCGGAAAAACCAAACCTTTCTGAATGCGAAAAGGCCGCGTAATGTGGAACTGATTAAACAGAAGTCGCTGCGTATGATTTTTTTAGCCTCTGAGTTTTTGGAAACCGGCCGGGTATTAGAGTGCCGAGTTTTCGGAGCTCTACTGAAAAAATTTTACATAAAAGGAGTAAAATGCATAACAACTTCATTTTTAAAGTTTTCGAATTCGCATTTTGTTCATTCACTTTGCATTGATTTGAAAAGAGTAGACCCAACTTTCTATAAAGTTCAGTTGATTCAAGGTCAATTCTTTCTATGAAGTTCAAATTCAAAAACTCCAATTGTTGGGGTATTGCAGTCACGTTCGAGGCAATTACACAAAATAGCATGATTTATTTCAGTATATTGCAACCCATCTTTTTTTAAAGTGGAAAACATACTCTTAGCAAGAGTTTTCAGTAGAACCATTTTACTGTCCGTCCTTGAAAACCGCGTCTTGCACTCGGGTACCATTCTACTTAAAAAGGGGTGATGGGTTGTCAGTGGGAACTTTCCGAATTTTTCAATTTGAAACTTGCATGTGCTATCCCTTTTGACAGATTTAACTAAACTATGTATTTGAAATTAGCATTGTTCTACATTGTTTGATTAAGACACAAAATGCTTAGTACTCTTCCCCTTATGGTTATTCTACCTACTACCCCCACTTTGGTAAGGTCAGAAGACCTGACGCGTGTGTAAATACGCGGAAAGTTTCACCTAAGAAAATCAAACAGTAAAGACTTTTCATATAAACCTTTTTTTTAAAAAAAAATAGTATTCATGTGCGATACATTTGATATGAATTAAGACAAGAGGTCCTGTTTCAAGTTTGTTTTTGCTGTAATCGAAATTAATCATTAATTTGAAAACTAATATTGTAGGTCAGTGTTTTTACAGGACATCACAAATACTCTGCTTACTTTTGTGACTAAGTGTATGTCGAGTAAGAGCTTAGTGCGGGATTTCATACAGTTTTGGATAAGCCTTGAAAGTTTCTTCCGTTATTTACTTTAGCAGCTGTAACCCTACGAGTGTCAGATGCAATACATTGATGCGTTTTGCACGAACGTTTTGTGGCAGGCTGCAGTGGTTGCTGAAGACTGAATTCGTCTTTGAACACTTTAAGTCTTATCGCTAGCATAATCATTTACGCTACCAACATGTGACCAAATATAGTTAACATTGTATTACTTTGCCTGCTCCAAAACGGATCCAAATGTTTGTTAATATTTATAGTTCCTTCAACAGTAGTTTTAAAGCACTATAGATTGATAGTTTAACGGAGTTAGCATTTGCGCCCAGTTAACGCCGAATTTTTTGCCAGACGCAAATACACTCATAGGTCAAACACATGATTTTGGCTGGACGCACAGATGCACCTATAGTAGTCAAGGGGCTTAAATAGTATTCTAACCATTTTTTTTGTAGTTTTGAGGCTGGTAGCACTGTAATGGAATTTGAATTACATTTAATATACTTTTCCAAAAAAAGGAAATCTGTAAGACAATTAACACTATAAAACACGTCACACGCAGTTTATATAATGGTAATTAAATATTTAGTTAATTGAAATATATTGTTAACGATAGTTAAATTTATATTCATACTGTAATATACAGAATAAAAAAAACCAAATGTTTGATTTTTTTCATTTTTGAAATTCTGAAGCATGCGACGTCTTTGTAGAACTACAAATTATAGAAACCAAATGTTTATCTTATCGCTGCCAAGTTACGACAGGCTCGTGCATTTAACAAAATGTCGAATTTAATAATATTGGTAATATCTTATTAAAATGAAGCATTGGTATAGATTCTTAGTTATGAGCAGCAGAACAAAGAACTTGAATCGCCGCTAAAATGTCCGAGAGACCAATAAAAATATTTGCTACAAAAGTCGAAAAATTCAGTTCACTTGCAGACTACAAAAAGATAAGTTTTCCCAATATGTCGGCACATAAGATATTAAGAACAAACATCTAATAGATGACTCATTGTATGACTTATAAATATATCTTGAAGCAAGTTTAGGTTTCATTACCTTCATAAATTAAGGTTCATCGCAGCATTATTTAACAAGCAGAAATTGTCCACTTAAAAACAATAATCAAGTAAAGACAATATAAATATTTTAACAAAAACCAGCACGTGGAACAAAATGATTGTCAGCCTATTTATGGATGGGAAAACATTACCAATATATGTTATTCGAATTATAATGAATTTGATGCATACAAAAATGGGATTTGTGAAGTATCTGAAAGAGATGCAAAATAAATTTAAAAAATGCTGGCACTAAAAATTTGCAAAATTATGCGCAAAATTTCATTTAAAAACTACATGAAAATTTAAATTAATCTCCATGAAATCGCTATTTAAAACTCGATATGTATAAATAACTATTTAGCATTTTTCTTTTACACAGAAAATGGAACGGAGTGAACTATTAAAAATGAGTACGTGCCAAAGAAGCAGGATAGCAGCAAATGAACTGGAAGGATTCTCCTTGAAGGAACCAATTCAGCAACAGCTACAAAGAGAATATCGCTTTTTTATAGATAAAGCCTACTTTCATGTAAAACTGGCAGTATTGATATGAAATTTTAAGTGAAATAATTGACATGCATTATTAAAACTTCAACTTTATATAATTATTTATTTTAGTTAGATTTAGAAAATTATTATTAGGAAGAAATAGCATGCAGAAATATAAATATTCTACATTAAAAAATGGCAGCAATTGAAGGATAGTTCAAACATTTTGAATATAAACTCATTTATATACATACCCTAAAAGTTATTCATAAAATTGTTTTAAAAACTAGAAAATCCGTGCGTAGCCGCTTCTATTCATTCACACCAGGCTGTACAGAGCTTTTGAAGTCACCGTTACCGCCCTTAGCAGCACATCTCAACACTTAGAAACACCTATCGTTGCCAAACCACCTTCAATATTCTCAGAAATAATGATGATGTTGCCACTTAAAAATAAAATCCAATCGAGTCAAAATTTCAATTGCTTCTTTGTTGTCGTTTCCAATAGTTGTGGGAAAGAAGGGTGTCCTTGTTTCACGAAGAAGGTGAACTTCTAACAAGACAACACACAGTGCATTCATTAATTTATATACAGGACAAGAAAAGAATATTCACAATGCTCGAGAGAGAAAGGAAAGAACACCCAGGGCATCGGTGAGAATCGAGCCCCTAATCTCCGGAATATAAAGCATGTGCTTTCTTCGCTCAACCCAATTTCTTTATAAGTACAAATAAATGCGGAACTCAGGTGAAACGCTGAATCTGCAAAAGTGCATTGCTCACTGCATCTGCAAAAATTGCACTTTTGCAGCAACAACGTTTCACAAGAATCCGAAAACCCGAAAATTTGCGTATGTAACGCACTTTTGCAGATGCAGCGTTTCACCTAAATTCCACCCTCAACTCCAGTTGCGTATGTTCGGGGTTAACTCGAAAACTGTCGAACTGATTCACAGTGGGTGTTGGTTTGCCTTGGTAAGGTTTATAGGTTCTATCGATAAAATGTCGGTGAGAAGTTCATTTTTACTAAAATTTAAAACGCATTTCTCACATACATTCCCTTATGTAGGGTAAAAAAACTTCTCGTACCAATTAGTATTATATATCATTAGAAAGAACTAATTTTTATGCTTTAATTGAAATTTGTCTACAAGACCTTTTGATATTGATTTTTTATAGCATGAGTCTAGTTGAACAAATGCTATTTTGTTAAAATTTTTGCTCGAGTGTGAACAAATAGATATCTTCCATTGCTTTTAAGCTTTTCTAATAATCTGGAATTTAAACAAATTCATTTCTGATTTTTTTTTTTTTTTTTTTGTTTTTTTTTTTTTTTTTGCTGCTTAATATTTTTTGCAACATAGAAACGGTTGTTACATTTTTAGTTTATAATGGATGTGATCATTACTGCTACATTTAATTGGGAGTTCATAGATTTACAGTTTTATCGTTATTTAAAGAGCTATCTAGGATGAGGTGGATTTTGAGAGACTGGCATCTTTAATTCAATAAAATATTTTGGTTAATATTTTTCATATTCAAAAGGGTTTTTTTATTTTTGCTTTTTTTTAAAATTAAGTCTAATGGGTTTATTAAGATTTACTGTTGATGTTATTTCGAAATTTTTCCTTATTCTGAATAAGGTGTTATGGAACTATTTTTCCCATTCAGATAGAGAATTTTAAAGTGGTGGTTGGCGTTATTTGAAAACTCATCACTGTTCTACAATAGGTTCTTAGAGGCCGATTTCTTTATTCTACTGGTTTTTTCTGATGAAGAGTTTTGGGCATTCCAGCTGGAATTTTCGGGGACTATTGTCATTACTCTGACGGATATTTTTAGCGAGACGGTTCCCTTTATTTATAAATTATTATCTTCAATTCAATGATGGTTTGTAGGGATTGTTGTTTTAACACGGAAGGGTTTTCTTTATTTGAGGCCAGTGCCGAGGTAGTAATGAGTATTTTTGGGAGTTCGGTTTATGTGGTTACTGTTGTCCTTCTTTTCAATGAACATTCTTAGGATCTGTTGACGCTATTTCGGGATTGTATTCTTTATTTTAATGCCATAATTTTGGCCACATTTCTCTTCATTTATTCAGGAGGAAATTATAGGCAAGCCGGGTCACTTTTGATAGGGATTGGGAATTTTAAAAGAAGCGTTCACTTTGAGAACTGTTGTCCTCATTTATTTAGGGACTAATGTCCTCATTCGGATGAAAAGGTTTAAAGGCTAATGGCCTTCCTGTAATGGGAATTTTTAGGGACTTTTGCCATTATTTAAATGTACTAAATTTCGCCAAATTTAGAAACAAATAAAAAAGTTCAAACTTTGAAAATTTCATAGTACCAAAACATACTCTATTTGATCTAAATTTTGGTCTGAAATTTAATTTTGCTTATTATAGCAGGTGAAGCAATGTTGAGATAAAAATGTTCAACTTCAATATTTTTATATAATTTTGGACTCCTCTTATAAATATACAGTGGCGGACAAAAAAACTGCATCACCTAGAAAAACAAACATTATGTAATGTTAACGCATGATTTTGTGTACATAAAATTCTCTTAGTTGCTGAAAAACAACGTAGGAGGTAATTATACTGTACATCCTGAATGCATCATGCATTGCTTGCAGCATATTTCATAATCCGGAAAATATAAATAGGTCACCAAAGGTGAGGAAACGTGCTTTCGATTTGTTTTTGGTTGAGGTGAAAGCAAGCCCGCTATGTGTCCGTATGAGCAATTGACGATCAGAAAAAAAGTGTTTGCAGTTGCTTCAGCTAAAGAAGGATATGCTACACGTGTGATTGCTAAAAAAAATAAGTTGTAATCAATCTACGGTTTTGAGAGTGCTTAAATTTGAACATGAAACTAGCGATTTTCAAAGCAGAGTTTTATCAGGAAGAAAAAGGGTAACCACAAAATCTCAGGATCGATATTTGAAACGGATGTATTTCAATAATTGTCATGCAAGTGCTAATGACTTAAAAAAATCAATTCGAGAATATTATGAGAATAATTAATAGACAATGAATCAATGGAACTCAGTAATTTTCTCGGGCGAATCAAAATTCAACCTATATGGATCTGATGGTAAGCGACATGTAAGGAGAAGAAAGAACGAAGCATTTCATCCAGATTGCATATCGGCTAATGTGAAATTCCTAGCGGGTCAAATGGTTTAGGGAAGCATATCAAGTAAAGGGATTGGACGCCTCTAATTTATTAGAGGCACTGTTAATGCCACAACTTACACTGGCATCTTGGACCCTTGGACGAGTGCTTAAAATCAGTTATTCGGGATTATTTTAAAAGAGCAAGAAATTGCATTATTCAACATGACTCTGCACCCTGTCATACAGCGAAATCGGTAAGTGGGATTTAATATTTTCTTGTACGATTTTATGTCTCATATACATGTTTTCACACAAACGACAAAACCATTATTTAAACAAAATATTTCCCTCATTTAGGTAAACAAAATATTTCCCTCATTAGACCTATCTAAAAACGTGCGGTATTAAAGTTTTGAACAGGCCTGGGAACAGTCTCGACCTTAATCCTACTGAAAGTTGTTGTCACATAATGGGTACAAATATTGCGGAAAAGAAGTCATCGATTAAGCTTACACTCTAGGAAAGTCTCATTAGGGTTTGGCACCATGAATTTGGCCAGGATTACAATCAACGTTTGATATCATTTATGCCGGACTGCTGTAAGTCTGTAATCGGGCTCGTGGAGGATCAACAACGTATTGAAGTGATCTTTTGCATATAATCCGATCTTACAACCTGTAATATGACAGCTATAATGCAAACTTTACATTATCCAAAGTATTTTGTGTTTCCGTTACTGTGTTCCACGTTTTTGTTTCTTCCTGCGGTTTTCCCCTTTTTTCATTCTTTAGAGTAATACAGTGCTATTTACTTGTTCATCCTAGTTGTAATTATTTCCCATGAAGCCCAATACTTCATTCTATTGTTACAGCATCGCATTCATAAGAAACATATAAATACAACACACTTTTTGCACAGTTTTTCACTTTTTAACGGGGGATGCAGTTTTTTTGTCCCCCACTGTATATATATATATATATATATATATATATATATATATATATATACACACACACACTGTCACAAAAATATCTGCACCTAGAAGAAATTGAGCTACAATCACGAAACTCGGCCAGAGACATGCAAATGATTTAAGTTCCAATGTCAAAGAGATGACGGCATGTGCACTATGCATTATTAAATTAATTTATTAATCGTCAATATGTATTCATTAAGTAAGTTGTCAATTTAAGTAAAATAATTATTATACTCTCTGTTGCCATAAAGTATTAATTGTACGCCTTTAATAAACTAGAATGAAAGCATTATTAAAACTATACACGTAAGGTTAAGCTTTGAGATTTTAAGAATTGCAGTTAAAGAAAACATCGAAATCTTTTTAAAATTTCAAAATCACATTAAAAAATAGAGACATATTTTTCAAAAAATTTGGTGTATAAAAAATCGCTATTGAAAAAAAAAAAATAGAAGTAAGGTTTGAAAACCATTTCAAGGCACTACGTTTCTTGTTTCTTGGAAGAAACAAAGAAAAGACAACAAGCAATCTATTTAAGAAAGGTAAAAAGAAAATGAATTGCAAAAGTAAATCAGTTTCTTTTTTCCTCCTTCTTATTGTCTTGAACGTTTGAGACATTAGCGGCAATTACGTTGTTTCTACCAATGAGAAAATATAAGTGCAAAGGATGGCTCAGTTATTCGTTAATTACTTTCCTGCTTTAAAAAGAGAATTTCAAGCACTACAGTAGAACTAGTTGCAAAGATTTCATAAATCATCTGCTCCAGTTCAAGCTCTTTAACTTAGGATTCAAATCACCAGGTACGTTGTATATAAAAATTTAATCCGCACAACATATTTTTTAATTAATTAACTAGTTGTAAAGTATCTTTCCATTTGCATCGAGTAATAGTTTGGTCTCAGTTATAGATTATCATTTTTGCGCAAATTTAAATATTAGAAATTTTCACCAATTGCACCTGTTGCATAAATGTATCTGTATGATATTTTTAAATTCTATATACATGAAAACTATTAATAAAGGGTATTTTAAGACAAATTGCTTTTAGCAATATTTGGCAGCATATTTAACAGGAAACTTTTGAATAAGCCAATGAGTTATTGCGCGCATTTTCATTTTTAGTGAGCAACAGTTTGCATTTCCGTTTATAATTAATATAAATGTTTAACTTTAATGACTCATGACTTACGTTTTCACTTGCAGTGAGTAATCGGTTGGATCTCAATTATAATATTTGTCAATAATACATAGAGGTATTTGTTCTCAAAATATGACGTGCTGAAAGCTCAGTTCATTAAAGTTTTGACAAACACAATTTTGAATTTATTTCTCATGTTTTTGAAAAACTCTAATGAATAATTTGACAAACATTTGATATTTAAAGTACTAATATTTTGTATCTACATATCTGCTGAATAGCAAAAAAACGTAGATAAAAAATGAAACAAAATTTTTTCAAATGCCGTTTTGCCTTGTTGCTAATTTCATTAAATAACGCTTGAGCATACATTTTTAAAAGCTGTGAAAATTTTAAGGAATATAACAATATGATTATGTATAAACATTTTTTTTTCTTTATGGAAAAATCAGTAACATTTTTTATTATTTGTTTGATGTGTTTCCTAAATCAACTCATGTACTTAAACTAATCCTTTTAAATAAGATCTTTGTATCAGAAGAAATCCTTTAAATTCAAAACATTTGCCTGAAATGTAATGATAGTTATGCTGTTCGATTCATATCTTAATGCTGTTTAGTTTTTTTTTTCTTTTTCTTTTTTCTTCGAACAAACTTTTTCATGGAAACGTTAACCTTTCATAACCTTTCAAGCATGACAAAGAAGCAAAAATTCTATTAATAATAACGTTTACAAAAGGAAAAAAAAAGAGAGGAGAAACATTAAAAAAAAAAAAACTTTCTTGATATCATATTTAACGTAATAATTTCTTTAGGTTGAAATATAAATGAATTTTATTTTTAGCTACTTATTTATTTACTTTTAGTCACGTGGTAATATTAAAAACAACTTGAATTCATTGTTGGAAATTTAGTTCCATTGGGATTTGCTTATCATATTAATGAATCCTTTGGTTCCAAGTCACAGTTGGACTTGGATCTTTACTCATTTCTTCAGAGATTTTAATGTTTCAAATTACTTTTTTCTTATTCATAAAATTGCTCGGTTGAAGGTTTTATTATTCTTTCTGTGCATTCTTATCTTTAATCGCCTCTCAGATTGCTGTCAATCTGTTCCTTTCAATGGTATTAGTTCTTACAACTTCTTCATGCCTCCGGGCTCAACTCGAAGAGCAGTTTTGGGTCTGTTTCTTTTATTATATTCTTCATACACACAATGACCTTTTAACCACATGTAGTCGATGTAAAAGTTTTGACAAAGGTAAAAATTTTTACTAATTGCCAACTCTTGCAATCTGATTTGGATATTCTGTTTGATTGATAAATAAAAAAATCGCTGCAATGTCAATGTTCCTGAATGCATTATTACTTCTTTTTTTTTTCTCTTCAAATTTTATACCCTATTCTTGAAAATTACTGTATTGTCAGTATCTTGCTTCTTCGATCTACTTATACAATTAATTCAGGCTTTGGTTTTACATTTCATTTTCCTTTTCTCATCATACCTATTATGCTTATGGTGACCATACGTCCTGTTTCTTGAAAGGCTGTCCCGTTGTCATTGAACACAGAGCTTTGGGATGCTAGAATGTCCCATTTTCTAAAAGAGAGTAACAGGAAGGGAAACATCAACCTGCAGTTAGGAATTTTTTCTATAGGAATAGATTTGATAACTATCAATAATTTGAATCCGGCTACTTTCTCGAGCCAAAATTATTACTGAATATATTTTATATGTGTCTTCTACTAATGCATTCTTAGAACAGATTTTTACGAATATATATATATATATATATATATATATATATATATATATATATATATATATATATATATATATATATATATATATATATATATATATATATATATATATATATATATATATATATATATAAGCATTGGTGAGTACTAAAGTAATTGCAAGAAATATACTAAAAAACTAAATATACTAAAGCAACTTTATATTTCAGAAAAGAAAAAGACCACATAAATTCTTCATTTTCACTTGTGTATATCTGTTACTGCATGATTATGTACAAATTATATGGAAACATTTTTTGAGCACAAAAAGTTGTGCACTCAGCGAGGACTGAAATATCTGGCCACCTTAGATGCCACGACGAGAGCTTCTTCTATCTTGGGGTTCATTGGCGAAAGTGGTTTAGATTTTATCAATATTTCAACTCTTATTTTGTTATGTAATTCTTTAATTTGCCTGATTTTTGAGCATGGTTTTTTGGTCTTTAATCAAATGTCACTCCTCAGTAAGATCAGAATGAGAGGGTTCAGAGTTTTACTTTGAAGTTATTTTCTTTCACTTTAAACTTGCTTCTGGTTATTTTTCTGCTTCATTTACTGGAATTTCGATAAGAATTCCTGAATTGCCCATTAGCTGAGACCTTCACGTCTCAAAACTGCTTAACGGTCATTTTTTCCCTTCAATTTTTTGCTAATCTTTTATTTTGCTTTGAATTGATCAATCGCGTTTCATTTTACATGCTTCCTACAAATTCTTTTTCTACCTTACTTGAATCGTTTAGCCATCTTGCATAATAAGTTTGGTGTCTTGACAAAATTTCTTTGAGTTCTTCTTAGTTCCGGAACATTTCTGTGTCTCTTTTATCAGACAATTTTGCTTCACTTTTGATGTTCTTTACTTAATGATTTTAATGTGATTCTTTTAGTGTTTAGAGATTTTAATGCTGTTTAAGTGTTTAAAGATGTTATTGTATTTAGATTTTATGTGGTAAAAAATGTATTTCTACTTAAAAGTACTCTTTTAAATCTTAATCTTTAAAGGCGGCTGCCGTTGGGAGCTTGGTTTTGTGTTTTGGCTATCAACCAGAACATTATTACAGCTGATATTCAGAGTAATTCTTTTAAATCCCAAAGATTTTGCATGGGAACTCAGATAAAGCTCTAGTCTTTAAGCTCTAGGTTTTAAATAATTCAATTTTTTATCATAATAAAACCTATTGTAAAACCTATTTCTGGGAAACCTTCGGTATGGTAGTATTTAAAAACATACGCACACTACTATCAGATAAATTATTATACTTTTTAATTGTTGATATTCAATGCCATGTAAAAAAAAAAAATACTCCTTGAGTCTAAAATTCTTCTAAATAACGAGCTACAAGTTTTATATTTGCTAATTCATTCAAGTTTTGGATAGAATGATATTTCTGATTAATCTCTCACTAAGCTGTCAACACAATGTTTTTCTCTCATTCATTCGTGCCATAATTCAAGATATACACTCCTCAAAAGTGAAATTGCAACACCAAGAAATAATGCTCGCAGCGACATGCAAATTTCAGGAGCGATAGTGGTTAGATAGATATGCAAATGATTAGAAAACCAGAAAAATTAATCAGTATAAACCAACTTATTCAATATCTAATGTGCCCACCTCGGGCAGCTATACAAGTTCAATACGTCGAGGCATGCTATCAATGAGTTCATTGATGGTTACCTGACGTTTCCTTTGCCAAGCCACATCCACTGCAGTGCGCAGATCATTCACGGTTTGCGTCATTGGACCTTGGTTCATGTCCCCCAGGGTCGATGTCCCAAAGGTGTTCGATGGGACTGAGATCTGGAGAGGCTGCCGGCCAAGGAAGGCTGTCAAATCCGGTCAAGTTGTTGACAGCTCGCCGTGCGACATGAAAACCAACTTTGTCTAGCTGGAATACTGTGTTGGGTGTCCTCTGCAACAAGGGCAGAACAACAGGCTGCAAAACTTGTGTGATGTACCGGTCCGCTGTCAAACTGCCGGCAATGTGCACGAGATCTGTAGTCCTGTGATCGAACGTGTGCCCCACCCCAAACCATGAAGCCCGGTGTAGGACCGGTGGGACGCTCGACGATATGGGGTTGTGGTTGTGTGTAGAGTTCTCCGAGTCATCGCCATACCCGCCGACGGCCGTCATTCCTCCACAGACAGAAACGAGATTTATCTGTGAGCAATACTCGATGCCATTCAATGGTCCAGGTACGATGACGACGACACCATGCCAGGCGCCGAGCTCTGTGTTGTGCGGTCAATGGTACACCTGTTGCTGGGACCGGTGCATGGAACCGTACTTCATGCAGTCCTGTTGCGTATGGTTTGGGTGGACACAGACAACACAGATCGAGTTGCTCCTGCAGGTAACCGGTTTCAGATGTCACGCGCCGTGCTGAAAGTTTCTCGGATAGTTATCCGACGAATACTCCGGTCTGTGCACTCTGACGTGCATCTTTGTGCACCACTTCCACTTCGGCGTGCACGTAGACCTTCCTGAATCCATTGAGTTACACAACGCTGGATGGTGCTGACGTCATGCCTAACACGAGCTGCTATTGTCAAACCAACGACAAACCAAGTTCATGAAGGTCGATGATACGGTCGCGTTCAACGGTTGTTAACTGGTAGTATTGTGCTCCCTGACATTTCAGAGGCATTTTGTAAGCTTTTTCAAAAGACCTGCTGCTGCACGAAACTCCAGTTGCTGTTTTTAAGAAGGGCAAGTTGCTTACTTTTATAGCCCGATAAAGGGTATCACCTGATCCGATGCGTACACAAATTTAATCATTTGCATACCTATCTAACCACTATCGCTCCTGAAATTTGCATGTCGCTGCGAGCATTATTTTTTGGTGTTGCAATTTTACTTTTGAGGAGTACAAGTGAAAATACTTAACTCCTAGCTGTGTTTCTTCAATTTGAAATAGTATGCCGCTCATAACCATCAGTGAACCATTCAACTCTATAGGTTGCCGATAAGTGGGAATAAGGACTTCGTCGTTTAGTTATTGCTGATTACTGGTAGTTTTTTTTTTTTTTTTACAAGTTCTTGAACTTTTTTTTATGCTCCCGAATATGTATTAAAACTTTTGAGATTTTGAATAAAATGTGATCAATAGAAAAAAATGTAAAAATGAAATAAAAAAAAGAAGTCTTATTTATTACCATGTTCTCATTTTTTTCTCTGTCTTTCCTACGGGGCTGCGTAAGTCGCTTTCGCCTTTTGCAGCCCTAGTGCCTAGATCCTTTGCTCCTATGATATGGCATCCAGTCTTTTATGTGCCAACATTAAGGCGTTGATAACTTTGACGCCCAGTTTCCACCAGATGGTGGCACCTCAGCGAAACTGCCCTAGGAATTTAATTTTGCCGAGGGTATTCAAAGTCAGACGAATACCCAAGGGATCTTTTACATGCCGCATTCTCATACGACATGGGCGCTGAGGATTTTTTTTTTGCCTTGAAAATCTGACGACTGACCGCCGTTATTCAAAACCCAGATCAAAGGCGTGGAAGGACAACGCCTTACCACCACGCTACCAGCTGACTAAATTTCCTACCACTTTTTTCTACGAGGTTGAATTCTGTAAATAATTGTTTATGTGGTCAAATGGACTGTCAGAAGATTTTTTCCAGGACATGTTTTTGCTCAGATCAGGAGTTATGTAATGATATTTCATACTGGTATTCGTAAAACTTACTGAGAAATTTACTAACTTTGCATAGAATGAATTACTATACACGCAATTTATTCTTTTTCAGCAAGTCTCATATATGCTTGAAGCATTACAAATGTGGTTACATCTTATTTTCAAAATTCAATCACCCAAAGTGATGGATATTCTAAAACGGGAATTTACGAAAGCATGATGATGAACTTAGGGAGAAAAAAATAAATGTATACATGTATACTTTTCTCTCACACAGCATAAACATGAGTCATACAATATTATAATTAATGAAAAGCGTTTCATTGTTATTGTTGCCAAACAGTTGTCTTCAGGGTTAAAAAAAAAAGTGTACTTGTGCGTAGAGCCAGGGGGGGAGGAGTAGGGGAGATGACAGGGTACCGCATGGTGCATATTAACTGCAAAGCTATTTTTCTTTTAAAATATTATTTCTTTTTAAAAGAGTTTTTTTAGACTTTTAAACATAATAAATATTAATAATCGATTCAGCTCTTGTCTTTTACGTGATCAGAACCAGTTTATTAACTCTGCGATGCACATAGGCTGGATTGAATGTCATCCCTTTCATAGGCTTTATTTCATCCTCCTATATTCTCTTATAAAGGGAATCGAAGCTACTTTGAAACCTCAACTAAAGTTTGTATAAGCAGAGCTTCAAAAAATCAACACTTGGCAGCTCTATGCTGGTTCTTTATATTATTTCAGTTACTTATCGTAAGGTAATTTTAACTTATTGCAATAGCTGGGAATCATTTTATGTTGATGCAGTTGAAAAGAGTGATTATCATATAAAAACTAATAAAATATCGGGTCCGTAATTTCGAAATTTTCCGGGGGGTAGGGGGTCAGGGGACAGGGGGGGGAAAGTGTATATACTTAATGTTAATAAAACTTAAAAACAGCAAAAAAACACTACCACTCATTTGCAACTGTCCACTAACTCATTTGTACATTAATTTCCCAAAGTCAAAGGATTTGGGGCATTGAACTCCCCCCCCCCCTTCGGCCCTGATCACCCAAATGACGGGCCTGTAAATAGGTGCCGTCGTAGAGTTTTTTTTTTTTTTTTTTTAAGAAAAGAAATAAGAAGTACAATCCCCCCTCCCCCCCCCCAGCCCGTCCCTTGGCAGCTTCTTACTGTCTGACTGAAAAGTTGGTAAACGTTTACAATATACGAGAAAAATGGAAAATCTTCGCTAATTGGCATTCATAGAAATATCTCCCAAAAATTTCGTTCATTTCCCCACTTTTCTTTTCCAAGTGAGTGAACTACGCAAGACATGTTGAGCGGGTTGATTACCTTGGAGGACCTAAAATATATTCTCACAGAGCACTTCCTTGATGCAGTTCAGCTTTTAGTAATTTTCCGACGCACATCGCGAAACGTCTTTGTTAGTGCAACTTTAAATGACATATGAATTACGGGAAAAGCTTACAAGTAAGTCACTTCTTTTATCTCGAAAGTGCAATTAAGAGTAATTTTATGACAGCGTAATGCCTTATTTCACATTAGTGAATTTCCGCAAACAGTTCTGTGCATGGGCGGGAATTATATTGGATTATTATATTGGAATTTAGTTTCTTAGAAATTTTAGTTGAAACTCAGTCGATATATTAACTGATATGAAATTATGTTTGTCGTTTCTTGAGTATGATTTATATAAAAATCGAAACCTTTTCTCGCTTTTTTGAATCTACTATTTTAGATATTATTATGATACTAATAATAATCACCAAGTAATCACTTCTAAAAGAAAAATAATATAGGCTGTCTAAAGTAATGTATCGTTCCTGGTAGAAAAAAAGGAAGGCAGGTTTATTGATAAGGGAGATTTTTTTATTAAAATTTAGTTATTCTTTATTGTTTAAACAAAGAATGAGTCCCAAAACACAACTACTTCATAAGAAGAAAAATAATTTAATCCTTCGAAATCAATATTTCTCAAGTGAAATGTTACTAATAACAAATAATAAAATAGGCGTACGCCAAATGGTAAGCTTTCAACATCAAAAATAAAAATTGAAAATGAAAGAAAAGACTTTTTAGTTTAAGTACAGTTTAATTAAGTATATTTCATGTAGTTTTAGATCATGTATGTTTAAAGTCTAGCATAACAAAAGCAATGTTTTTTTTGTTTTTTTTTTCTTTGAAAAGTGGAGCTACTTGAGAAAAGCTGCAATGAAATGGTAGTCCTAAGAAGGATAAAAACATTATTTTTCTAGTTAAAAATAGCAATGACAAACGGTTTACAAGGATTAAGTCGAAATCAGAATAAATTTCTAGACCTCATTGAAGAATTCTATAGTCTTTTTTTTTTAAACAAAACAATAGAATTAAGAATAAAATTTATTATTTAGAGTGAATATGAAGGACCAGGGGGAAAAAAGATGAAAGTGACCAAAAAGCGATTTCGAGAAAAATGAAGAACAAAGTTTGATTTCTCGTAGCTCCTTATGTAGTTTTTCGAGTTTTCATGCACATTTCGGTCGATTCTTAACTTTTTCCCCCTTGTAGTTCTACCAGATGATACTACTCGTTCATAGCCCCTAGATAGCGCTAATATCTCAAAATTGACAAAAATGTGACTTTCATTTCCCCCCCCCCCCCTGGCCCTTCATATATTAAAATATTTTTTTTTAATTGCTCATCATTAACCCATCATTTTTTGATCTGAGAAACAATTTTATTTGAAATCGGTAGATTCTTTCTCACCTTAATGTTGATTTTAACCATTTTATTTCTTTATAAAACTAGAGAAGTTAAAAAACGAAAAATTTTAAAATCAGTAATCAAAAATACACCTCCTGAAAAACTATCAAGTTCTAAATGCGCTAGTGTGAGCAATGCGAGCTTAAATATATATATATATATATAGAGAGAGAGAGAGAGAGAGATTAATGATTCAGTAAAAAATACTGGTTATGCATAAGTCAAATACACATTTCAGCTAATCCAGTTCCTATTATTAGTGTTTGATACAATCCACAATATAGAGTTAGGCGCAATTAACCTTTTTTGAAACTTGTCAAATTTTCCGTAAAAAGTTTGATGATAAATCAATCTCAAAGGATATCGAGTTAAGGGGAAAATCTCTATTTTTGTTGCAGATCTAATTATAAAGTCGTTGAATTGTGAAAAATATATATTTCAATATAATTTCTGATTTTTTTTCATGCCCACGACTAAATCAAAAAAGAAAAAAAAAAGTTAATTTTAACCAGAGTGTTTCTCTGGAGTTTTTTTTTTAATCATGCTGTTAATTAATAAATGTTTGACAATGATAATGAATGTTTAGCCTTCATATGTAGCTATGGGAAAAGCTGTTCGATTGTCTTTTATATCAAATAATTCAGCTTATAAGACATAATGTATAGTCAACATGACGTATATTCAACAGTATATCCAACATAAAATATATATTGTATAATTTACTTTAAAAAAAAAGATTCGAAAAAAGATCGGTTTAAATGATTTTCAAAAACATATTAAGGGAAAAAATACCATTAAATCTCCCTTCTTGCTACAAATGCTTATTTTGCTGATCTTTTCACTTCTCTAGTCCTTCAGTAGAAGTATGACGGTGCGAATAAAACTTCCATTTCTTCCAAATTAAACACATTGCTATGAAATTATCGAAAAGTGAAAAATACAAGGGAAGGTGTCTTCAGAAAACAGTATGCGATGGAGGAGAACGTGTAGAGATTCGGATTTAGAAGGGCACTTTACATAAGATCAGCAGACGTGGTGTGTAGAGGCAATTTTCTTGCCGCACCGACCTATTTTAAGACTGATAGACTGAGATTTTATTTTTTCCTTTAACTATAAAGTGATACCTAATATTTCTCCTTTTTTTCCTATCTTTTCTCAAATTAATCACACTTTTTCAAATATCACACTTAAGTATCAAAAACAATTACTCAGTTATTACAAAATGCCAAGATATTTTTCCTTTAAAAATTTTTATTAGAATTATTTTACTTTTAGTTTAATTCCTTCATTTCAAAAATGAGCTAAAATTATGCGTCTTTCAAAATTCGGATTAAAATAGAAATACAGTATAAAATATACTTATCATAATTTTTTTAACATGAATTAAATCTTACGGCATTTCCCAATTGTTTCTAAAATTACAATTAAGTGTGAA